>MNAD01000166.1:0-21305 GCA_001895945.1 Trametes pubescens
GCAGGAATTATGCGTCATTTTACGCCCGGTTACGCGTCTTTACGCCCGGCATTCCGCCTAAACAAGCAATTTCGAGCCAACTTTTACAATTGCCCCCTTACAGCAAGCACAAGTACTCTTTAAGGGCTCTTTTGGATGATAAGAATTGTCTTACGAAGGATAATTGAGACAGTATGCATGGGTATGGGTTGATAATTTCGGAAACGGCGGCGGCGACGAGGGGCGCTAAGGTAACGCCTGTGGGCGGCGCTTTTTCTAACGCCGACGCACTACTTAATAGCGGCCGCCTTAGTTGTCGACCGGTTGCCCAAACACCCATGCCTCGTGTACAAAGTAGGCTCAGATAACATCTCCTATTCACAAGCTTTTCTTTCGATGATTTATCGACTGGGCATTGAAGCATCGCGCACTCTTACAGGTCCGCACAGTTCAGTCCGGTGTATATCCGTCCGCGTTCATACTTACTAGAAGCTGATAAGTACTACGTATCAGCTTCTGAGGTATCTATCTCAGGTTTCAACCGGCAGCGTACACTGTGCGTGGTTGATTATTCACTCAAGAACACCACACAATACAGCTATGTACCCTTTGTGCGCAAAGTCAGACAGTATTCTATGGCTCCCCGGAGCGCCGTGCCGACCTTACTTTACGGCGTTACTTACGGGCGTAATTCCGTGAAGTTTGCCNTGACGGGGCGGCTCGGTCGCTGGATTTGGCAGATACGGGCGTAATTGATGACGGGCGTCACGGCATTTGGGGCGTATTCTGCCGCGCGTAAACGTAACCGTACGGTGACGGGCCCTACCTCCGGGCCCCTCTGCACGGGTGCTCCCGCATGATATAGGAAACAGCAACGGCCAACTGCCGATGGCACCAGTAGAGCCTAGTAGAGCCGTCACGGCCCCGCATACCTTTCTGGCGCAAGGCCGTTGGGGCGCTGCTGCCTCAGCACTACGTTCGCGTTTCGACCGAGGCCCCTGGGCACAGGGTTATGGGAGAGAGCACCAAGAACGACGGAGTATCTGCAGACGTGAGCGCGAAGCCCTTGATGCCCATCAGGATCACCGGTTTGGACAGAAATACCCACGTCATCCCGGAGGAGGTAGGGTACACCAGGGGTCACTGGAACCCGCGCGGGTTGGGCCGGGTTAGACGCCCGGGTACGGGTACGGGTCCGGATTTCCATCACCCGATGCAAACCCGCGACCCCCCATGTGGGTACAGCCACCCGCCTTCGAAATATCTCATTCCTTCGCGCGGAAAGCTTAAATTAGCGCCTGAGAGCCGTCCGTGTACTGTGGTTGGCCAGGGCATGGTACTATATAGCTGCAAGTCAAGATTCACACGCTGTCACATGGGTGCTGGCTATCGGTGACTCAGTCTGTCCGCAAAGTGTCACTGTTCACATTTCCTGCACCCCCCTTATGGCAAAAGGCGCTACCAAGAGCCGTAAACGGTCCCCAGAGCCTGACACCGAGTCAACCGCCCCCTCGCGGAAGAAGGGAAAGAAAGAAACGGAGGGTGCACGAGTTCATCAGCAGGCAAGCACCCAGTCTGTTGCCTCGCGCTCATCTGCCGCGCGCAGTGATTCCTCGAGCGCATCTGTCAAGCGGTCGACACCGAAGTCAGTTGTCAAAGCAAAAGCCCCCGTGAAGAAGTCACATACACGTTCGAAGGCCGCCGAGCCTGACCTCACCAACGACGGGCTGGAGTTGGTTGAACCGGTCGGATCCGACGATGAGGAGCGCGCGCATGCCAAGGGCTCGGACACAAGCGAGCCTGAACCCGAAGAGGATCCAGAGGCTCAGCTTAGTGAGCACCGCATAGCATCTGTCTAGCATTAGTACAGGTCATTGACATGCGACGACAGCGCGGCTGCAGCGCCGATGGGACTCACCCATCTATGCGTTTTTCGAACCTGCCTATGTGGACCATCCCGCACCCACCCACCGCCTCGCTCATGCCTTCCGGTGCTCTGCTCGCGGTTGCAAACGTATAATATATCGCTTCGTCGGCACGTCAGACGCGTCGTCAACGGGTAACCTCAGTCGACATGCGAAGTCGTGCTTCGGAGAGGATGCAGTGGCGGCGGCGCGTGAGGCGAAGAACAAAGATGAAGTCCGTACGAAGATTGTCGCATCCTTCAATAAGAACGGGACAATCACTTCGGCGTTTGAGCGTAAGAAGGGAGGGGTCACTTACAGCCATCGGCCATTCACTCGCATCGAGACTCGGACCGAAATCGTGAAGTGGGTGGCGGAAGACTTGCGGCCGTTTCGGATCGTGAAGGATCGTGGGTTCTTGGTGTTGATGAAGACGGGACGGCCAGGGTACTACGTGCCCTCGCCGTCCACCGTTGCGCGCGATGTCAAAGTTGTCTTCGCGCGCACCCGGAGGCGGGTCGCGCGCTTTCTTCGTGTGAGTCCCTGTGCCATACATTCGTCGGGAGCAGAGTGGCTTACCACTCTGTATCAGCGCTATCCTGGACGCCTCAACTTCGCAACAGATGCCTGGTCCTCAAGTAACCATCGCGCCTTTGTGGCCTTCCTGTGCTTCCTCGAGCACAATGGGACACTCTTCGTCATCGTGCTCGACATGCGCGAGCTCCCGATCGCGCACACGGGCGCAAACCTTGCGCGCGAGTTTGTTGATTGCCTGACGGAGTTTCGCATCCAAGAGAAGGTAAGCATCTAATCATGTACTCGAACGACGAGGGATTTACGGAATGACCAGATCCTTGGCGTGACTTGCGACAACGCCTCCAATAACGACACCATGCTCGCGAAGATGATGGACCTTCTTCCCAACTTCAGCGGCGAGCTCGCGCGTGTGCGGTGCTTCGCGCATGTCTTGAATCTCGTCGCCAAGAGCTTGATCAGTGAGTTCGACGCCCGTGTGGAACGCAATGAGGATGAAGTGGACGAGGAAGAGCTGCGCGAGTTGCGAGCGCTTACTGAGGGCGAGGAGGAGGAGGAGGTGGTGACGCGCACAGAGAGTGCTGCCACGGCTGGAAATGACGATGACGGAGAGGTGGCGGTGGGTGACGACAATGTGGATGACGAGGTCGATCCTATGGCGCAGCTAACACCTCAAGAGCGTGCTCAATTTGAGATAGACGTCCGCCCAGTCAAGCTCATCCTAGCAAAGGTAAGTGCCGCTCATACGAACTTGAATACACACCTGAAATGTCCCATCGCAGCTCCGAAAGCTTTCCTTCAAGATCATCCATTCAACTACACGCCTCTTGCCCGAGTGGAAGTCGGTCTTGAGGACGTTGAGGTTGCCTGAGAAGCTCCTCCCACGCGATGTGAAGACAAGGTGGAATTCAACCTATGAGATGCTGAGAGTCGCGATAGAGTACAGAGCAGCGGTCGACATGCTCTGCGCGAATAAGAGCAATGGCTTGCGTAGCTTCGAGCTCACGCCGCAAGAGTGGAAGACGGCCAAGCAGCTGCGGCACGTCCTGAAGGTACGTCCCACGGTTGACAGGTCTCTAAACAAAGACAAACTGACGCCCACTGCACGCCGCGTCCGCGCGCAGGTCTTCAAAGACGCGACGACTTTCTTCTCGCAAGGACGTGTCCCTAATCTAGCTGCAGTTATTCCAGCGATAGACCACATTGACGCGCATCTGACGACAATCTCGCGCGACGAGGAAAAGTTCTCCCAACCCATCCGGATCGCGTGCGGTCTCGCGAAGGAAACACTCAACAAGTATTACTCCCTGACCGACAACTCGATCTCCTACCGAATCGCGATGGGTATGTACCTACTCTACGCTATGTAGCTGTTTGCTAACGTATTTCGACAGTTCTGCATCCCCGACACAAGCTATCGTACTTCCGCAAGATGAAGTGGTCGGATCAGTGGATCACGACCGCGCGCCAGATTGTCTCAAAGGAGTACGCGACAAACTACGCTTCGCGGTTCAACGCGATCAAAGCGGACAAGGACGTGCCTGCACACGAGATGTCAGATGAGGAAGAAGATGAGGGCAACAACATCGAGCCTGAGGAGCAGGACGACGACGAAGATGACGAAGACGACCCCTTCCTTGGCAAGCCTGACGAACCTGAACCGTCTGAGACCGCGAGTGCCACCAGTGGCAATTCAGACTTTGACGAGGTAACGTAGCTTTACCTTGGGCGCATCGCGCGTGCTCACAAACAAACAGGACGACACGGAAAATATCTTTGAGCACTTGGAGACACTCGGTCCACTGAAGCCTAACGAGGTGAGCGACGAGCTTGCGCGGTATCTCAGTAGCGACCCCGAGGACGTCAGCGATCCCATCCAATGGTGGTGCGACCGCCGCGCGCAGTATCCAAATTTGTCCCGTATGGCTATAGATTTCCTGACGATTCCGGGTGAGTGTGCTACAGATGTGGACAGTGTGAGCATTTCTAACTCTACTACTTCGCAGCAACCTCTGTGCCCGTAGAGCACCTCTTCAGCATCGGGAGACTCCTACTCCCGTACATCCGAAACCGCATGCAAGGGCAGACGACGCGCGCGCTCTTGTGCTTGAAGAGCTGGACTCAAGCATGCCTTGTCAAGCAAACCGACGCGAAGAAGGCTGCCCAGATGTCTGACGTCGAAGGAGATGGCTCAGATGTGGAGATGGACGAAGGCTGGGATCGAATTGACCTTGAGGACAGTGATTAGCGTACCTTTGCCATAGAATCCAGTGCTGTAGTATGCGCGCGAGCAGTCCAGTTGCGCGCGAGGAGTTTCGGTCGTGCACCGCGAGGAGTTTCAGCCGCGCACCGCGAGGAGTTTCGGCCGCGCACCGTGAGGTGTTTCGGTCGCGCGCCGCGAGGAGTTTCGGTCGCGCGCCGCGAGGTGTTTCGGTCGCGCGCGAGGTGTTCTGGTTGCACGTGGCAGGTCCTGGCGGCATGTGAAGTGATTTATATGCGTACGAGCTGTTTGCATAGTATGGACCGATTTTGTACATGTCTGGATGCTATATCCTGCAAAATAGTTCTCTCTTGCTCAGTATGTTGCGCGAGGATTCGGAATAATGTGCCATACCGTGAAGTAAGCCGTCTGAACGCGGTGCAAACCGAGACTTTTGATACAAACACAGTATCTGAGTCACAAATTTTTCGCAAACCTGACGAGCAGGCTCACCTATCATTCCCTTCGTCGTCGACCTCCCCACCTCACCAGCTACTCGCACACATGGCTACTCGCCCCACTACCGGTAGATCTTCTGAAGAGGGAGCACGGGAAGCCGCGCCCATGGTCGCGCTCAACCACGTCCTCGGCCGTGCCGTCGATGCGATGTTGATCTCGCGCGCTGCCGAGTCCGCTACTACGGATGGCCCTTCAACCGACGGTGCAGGACGCGCAGTGCAACTCCCAGAGGACGCCAGAGAAGGCGGCGGAGAGCAGTCGACTGTCGAGGAGGGTGCTCACCAGCGAGTGCCGGAGCTGGGGACCGCACGCATGCAGCTCGGACATGAGGGCCTTCCAGCCATCGCCGAGGAGCTGCCTGTTGGTCGCTTCTTCGTTGAGCTGGAGGGCAGAAAGCATAGTGGTGCACTTGTGTGGCGCAAGGTATGCCATCTGCTTCGTCAGTCTGGCTGCTCTGTAACTGATCTGACCGGTAACATACAGATGCTTCTTCCCGCCACCCTGCACGCAGCACAGAGCATGGACTACCGGCGATGGAATACGATCTTCCAAGAGGTTCATCGCGTGTTCGCAGACGTACTTTCAGAAGATCAGCTCGACGCATTCAAAAGCATTGTGTATGCCTACGCATGGTTCGCACGTACCTCTTCCAGGGCCCCCGAGTACAATCCACTCGCGATTTGGGGGGAGCTTCAGCAGCTCCTGTTCACCGCAGTCAACATGGCACTGCACCTAGGGAGCACGGGGGAGGATATGCTGATGAATGTCTGGTTGTGGGCTCGCCAGCGCATCCCCGTACGTCTTCGTTGTTAGCGCTGTTCTCACGTTCATGCTGACAGGCCGCTACTCCATTTGACAGGACGCTCTTCCAGCGGAGATGCAATCATACTCCAGCCTGTCTGACGAGGATTCCGATGGTTCCTGCAATCAGGAATCTCCGTCGCGCAACCGCCGCGAGGCCGATTCCACCTCGGACTCGGACATGGAGCTCCCGGAGTTGGTGTAGATATGAAGAATTGCGGCTAGTAAATCTACGGGACATGTAGTACATACTGATTGACCTGTGTGCCTTGCTAAAGGCCTTGCATATCATATTCCTACCGCTCCCTGTGGATCTCTTTTTGCGAAACCCAAGGGTACCCGCCCCGGGTCTCGTACCCGTGGCGGACGGTGACCCGGCGCTTATTGACCCGACCCGCATAAACCCTCGGGTCAGCGGGTCGGGATTTGTGCGGGTATGGGTACGGGTATGAGACCCGCGATCCGGGGGTCCACCCCTGGTGTACCCTACACGCACCCCGTCAAGTTCAGTTCCCGTGCAGGCCTCGGCCTTACGCTCATCCTGTACGGCGGCTCATTTGGACGTGTGCATGGCGTGATGGGTATCGCGGAGGATAGCGCAGCAAATGGCGAGGATATGGGCGCGCTGTCGATGGCAGATGTGATCACCAAACTCAACAACACGCGATTCACGGACCCCGCACTCTTGGACGGCACCGCCTATCCCTTCGATATGCCATCGTTCAACGCCTCAGACCCGAACGCAGTGTTCGAATTGCAATTCGTGGACACCTCCCTCGAGTGGGTTGTGCTCATCCTCATGACACTCAGTACGTCCTCTACCTACTGTATGCATATCACAATCCTGTGGTGCACGACACTAATCCCTATTGCACCACAAGCCGGTTTTTGCTGCTGTCCTCTGCCGTTGGATTCTACTACCCAGGCATGAAGACATGGGAGTCCGTGATCTGTGTGGCGTCGATGCCGCAGGAGCCGCTCACGCTCGAACAGCGGCGGCATGAAGAGCATATCGAATGGAACGCGCGGCGGTGGGCGGCGCAGATGGTGCAGATGACCGAGGCCGAGCTGCGCGTTACGCGCACGCTCCAGGCCGCGGGGCTGCTGTGGCGCGCCACCCGTGGTAGTGGCGTGGGATCAAAAGCTCTAGGGTATTGTATGTTGTAATGCTTTCTCGTTGGGCCCGGATGCTTGCTTCGCCGTCATCCGCTCTCTCTTCTGCGCTCGTGTTGTGGTGCAACGTTGCACAAGGGAAATTATGTTCCTTTTTATTATCTTGGCAGGCTCCGTGTGCATCATATGCGTCCGTCTCCGTGTAATTTATCGTTCGGCGAGTCCGAGAAGGTATGGACAGGTAGTAAGAGACGTCGTACATCATCCGTCCGTGTCACGTAGTGCTAAGAAATGTGTGACTTTCTATAGGGCCAGCATGCCTCGGCGGTGCTGGGCGTGCCATTAGTATATCCCCCTCATTTCCCGCAGTGCAGCACACGCAGCACAAGCGTGTCCGCCTCCACTTACTGTACGGGCGCTCCGAAACACAGATACCGGCTCCCAACAAGCACAAATATGCGACAATGATGCCATGCGCCACCATCCCTGGCTTGCCTCGAGGCTCAATAATGACTCATAGGAGCACAAATTCGACTTCTCGGCGCCCCCTATTGTCTGACCGGGTCATCGACCTTCTTGCTGCTAACTGGTTCAATCGCCGCATCACTGCCGGGAAGTTTGAAGGCAGCCATCCAGGCCATGCTCCGAGGTCCGGGCCAGTGCCGGTGAGCGGGAGAGTTTACATTCATTCTTGATTTGGTTAAGGTGACTCGCTAGAGACCCCGAGAGGATACGCCGCCCAGTGTGGTTACGTCTTTCCGGACGCTAGGCCTACCGTGAAGACGATCTGGTGTAGCAGATATGGCAATCCTCGTGGCTGATGTTGACTCGGATCGAGCGTGGATGGGTGCCGGGGTATCTGCGCTGCCAGAGGACATCAGTCCAGTCCTTGTCCCTCGAGGGCCCACAAGCACTCCGCTCGCTTCTCGACTTCTGGGTTACTAGGATCGAGAGGTACCAGACGACAGACATCCTCAAACTCACAAGATCTCGCACGCCACCACGCCCGCTTGCATGTAGACGGTTCCTGGCTCCCCGTGGCCTCGAGGCTTGAGGCCATTATTCTGCCCGTCGTTCTCTTACAGGGCCGCAGATACGTGTGAACTTGCAGAGCTGTACGTGGTTTTGATCAGCGCCTCTTGCTGTGCGAGAAACTGATAATCGATGTACTCGCCACTCGCCTTACCCGTTCGACCTGGTCTTCTTCATCAGCGCCCGCGCAGTACTCCGCCTCGCCTTCTCAACTTCTAGGTTACTAGGATCGGGCGAGACAACAAATCTTCCCAATGCGTCAGGTGGATGTGCACCGATAGCCCCTTTACAAGGGTGATGGACAGTTCCGTATGAATGGTACGTGAAATTTTTCAGGATTGCTGTGTTGTGCGGCCATAGTTCCTGCTCCTAACCAGGCTGGTCCCCATATTTACTAGTAGGCACTGATCCCAACCGCATTCACAGAAGGCTGCTTTCACCTCTGCGCACAGCCTATCCGCGCGTGCTAGGCTGTGTCGTTCCAATTGCGTGAGTATCGGGTCTCCCTGTCCAAGTACGTCACTTCTTGGCTTTGAAGTTATGTACGTTCACACTCTCACAGGGAATCATTTGAACTTGCTTTGTCGCTGGTCTTCGCACATAGACTGATCCCGGAATGGATGTCCCATTTGTACGCATTTGTTAACCTTGAGAACCTCGGAGACCACCGTCAAATAATTGTGTGCGTCTGCCAAAGTGAGGAGACTCAATTGAGATAACCGCAACATTGCTCTTTCGGAATGCTTGGATCTGGAGATCGTGTGAGTTCTTCCATCACCACCCTCCCCGCTGAACGAGAAACTACCCAGCGGCCCTCGTGTTAAATGTCCGCTCCCCATGCTCTCCCTCGTGGACGAGCGACTATACTTAGGTTCCGATGCAGCGCGAAGCGAATCGGCGTCTCAGAGATCGTATTTAATGACCTGCGTGCTCGCCACAACCTCTCATCGTACTCCTCCTATACGCCCATCAACGAGTAGAATCCCTCACCATGCCTTCCAGCGACGATGCGAGCTCCAGCAGTAGCGTGAAGAGCCCACGGTCTTCAACTTCCACCCGGGTCACCCAGTCCACGCCGGCCACCTCCCCTGACGTCGGGCCTGGTCCTCTTCCGGCCCCTCTTCCTCCTCCCCTTCCTCCTCAGGCTGCTCAACAGATTGCCTTTCCCCAGGGTCCTCCCCCTCAGGCGGCTCTCCCTCCAGTCCCCCTATTTCACCCTCCTCCTCCCCAAGCTCCGCTTCCTCCCATCCCTCAACCCCGTGTTCCTCCTCCCCAAGCTGGAACCGGCCAATATCAGACACCAGGATGGGGTAGTTACGGCAATACCGCTGGCCCATCCAATGCTGGCCTGTATGGCGCTGGTCCGTTCAATGCCCAGGGTCCATACAGTGCTGGTCCGTCCAACGCTGGTCCGTCCAACGCTGGTCCGTCCAACGCCAATCAATATGGCGCTGGTCCGTCCAATGCCGGCCTGTACGGCGCTGGTCCATCCAACGCTGGCCCGTCTGGCCATGTATATGGAGGCCAGGGTGGTGCTTTCGATGGTCAGCAGTATGGGGGACTTTCGACTAATCGGCAGGGTAGCACTGGCACAAGTCCTACAACTTCGAGCCCTAGTGTTTCAGGCTTCTCCGACTTCTACGACAATCCAAATCTCTATACGCGTGGATCACAGGGCCCAGCCAGTGCGCGCCTCGACAGCGGAGTGCTTTCTCCCACTACCGAAACTACACGCGGAGTGTTGTATGGCGGCGCCTACCCTCCCAATCCGGACAGTGGGTCACGAAGGGTATCTGCTCCCGCTCCTCACCCTAGTGCTCCCCAATACGACAACAGGCCTCGATCCAAATCGGCAGTAAACCCGAATCAGCCGCCCCCTCGCAAATAGTCAGCTCATCACTGTAAGCGCATCTCAGCGTCCGAGTCTTATCACCTCTGCGAAGATTAGCGCTGATATTTGGTATAGATGATTGGCTTGCCATTGGCATATGGTCTTTGTCGACTCGCCCGTCCGTATATTGCTATGTTCCCCATTTTACCCATTATGCTCAGTTTTATCATCGCTATGTTGTATGTGACCATCGCCATGAAATCCTTCCTTTACCTACTCCGCTATCAGACACTCAGGCTGTTTTACTGCTTCTACCGCTATGTCGCTGCTCACAAACTGTCGCTATATCAGCATATGCATCGTCCAAGCTCTTACTATCTCCAGATCCATGTTCTATGTATTTATGATGCACGATAGAAGTATGAAATTATGTCGTATATGCACCTGTGCATCAGTTGTTCAAGCACTCGCTAGCCCAGCTTACGTTGATCGGTTGTCCATGTTTAGCTATCAGGGTCAAGATACCCACCCTAGCGGGAACGCACTGACACGACTTGCGTTGATACTCACTGTACTCAGACGCAGCGTCGTTGAGGCCCAGTAGGCGTTAGAGTCGATGTAGCGATCTATGAATCAGGACAAGCCGGATAATCACATCTATACCTCCGTCTAGGAGTCTCATAGCCCGATGGGTCAGTCACCAGGCCCAGATACATTTCCAGTCACCTCCGCTTCAGCAGTTGTCACAACGCCCTATGCACCTGTGGTAGAGGAGGAACTGCTCTTTCTCCCCGGCGGGCGCACGCTCGCCTACATGCACTCAGGCCCGCCCGACAGCAACCTCATCTTCTTCATCTGGTTCCATGGCCTCTTCAGCGTCGGCGACGCGTCCGATCCCCCGCCGCCCATCCAGAAACGCGGCGCGCACCACATCGCGCCGACACTCCCCGGGTGGGGCAACACCTCGCCCCTCGCCCCCGGCGCGAGCTTCGCGTCGACGGTCGTCGAGGACACGCTCGCGCTCCTGCAGCACCTCCGCCCGCTAGCTCGAACGACGGACAGGCCCGCGGTGCCAACGCCGGCGCTGCGGATCTACATCGCGGGCGGCTCGTTCGGGACGGTGCCCGCGCAGATCGTCTTCGGGGCGCCGTACGCCGCATTCCCGTACAGGCGGCACATCGCGGGGATGCTGCTCATGGCGCCTTTCAGCCCGTTCCGCGAGCACACGGGCTACGCGCGCGGGCTAGAGTGGCGTGAATGGGTGAGCGTGGGCCCGCTGACGCGGGTCGTGCCCGGGCGGGGTGTCGAGCGGCTGATGAAGCTCGCGATCCGCGGGAAGGTGCGCGATGTCGCGCGTGCGGAGGATTTTTTGCGGGAGGAGTACTTCAAAGGGATGAATGACGAGGAGCGGGCGCGGTACGTGGCGTGGCGTGCAAGGAGGGGCGTCGAGGAGGGCATATTCGAGCGGCGGATGGCGGAGGGGATGGTGCGGAGTGTGAGCAAGTCGTGGGAGGTGCCGCGGAGGCGATACACTCGGACTGGGGATTCAAGATCGCGGAGTTGGACGAGGAACACGCACGGAAGCCGGTGGTGATTGCGGTGGGGGAGAGCGACACGAGCTTAGTGGGGCTGGCGCGGTATCTGGGCGAGCAATACAAGAATGTGTGGATGAGGAAGTACGAGGGCTGGCACCTGGCTTCTGCTTGGAGTATGGACAATCTCCTGGAGGACATGTTCGCCGCAGGTCAGAGCGTTGGTTCCACCGAGCTGTCATTCGCTTCGGAAAGCCACCGCCGATAGATATCAGAATAGCTTTCTTGCTTTTCAAAGGACGTATACTCAGAGGAATTCGTCACATTGATATAAACGCAAAGCGGAGTACGCACATTTGGGATCCAAAGCCCCGCATTCACCACTCATCGTCGCTGTTGTCGTATCTGAAGTCCGCTTCGTAATCGTAGTAACCGAAATCCTCGTCACGGTCGATATCTTGTATCCCCCATCGCTGGCAGTCGTCGCACTCTACATCGACCACAACCTCCTTCAGCCTCTCCACTTGCTTCTCCGTTACGTAATGGCACTCGGTCAGATGGATTTCGTCAATAGGGATGTCGTAGTTGCAGCGGAAGATGGCGAGATCGAGGAGATCATTGAACGTTTCGAGCCCATCCGCCACTATGCTGAAGAAGACGTCCGAGATACGTAGGACACGCAGGGAGGGGGCCATCACAGACTCGGACATCTTGCCGTCTTTCAGGCGGCCCCGCACAGTCGCGAGCGCAGACAATATGTTGCCCTCAGGGTATCCGTTTATGAGGGAAGGCGAGTGAAGACGTTCGCCCACTTGGCCGACGTGAACATCCCCTTTATCGTGAGCTCTTGTATGCACGTGAACAAGGTCCCCGAGTCCCCGAGGACAGAGAACATATCATCGCGAGAGTATACCGAGCCGAAGGTCACCTTGAGAAGTGGGTCGCCTGACGTGCCAAGATGCGTCCAGCTGGACAGAGCGAGTGAGGTTTCCCCGACATCACCGAGACATAGTGATAGAAAAGGGGACCTCTCGGACATATGCGCTGCAACGCTTTGCACGAGCGCTTTGTTGCCGAGCGGGTCGCGTGCTATCACATGGAGTGATGCCGTGGACGGGGAGGATATGTGGTTCAGTAGATGGGCAATGTAAACAGCATCTCCAGCAAGGCGGATGTGTTTGATCGAGGAGAGCGGGATGGTCTGCGATGGGAGGGGGAGCTGTGTCGGATCGGCCGAGGTGAGTCCATGTGTGGGGATAGAATGCTCGAGATCTAAGACTTCCAAATGGGGAGCGATTGTTGCGAGGGCGGAAAACAACGCATCAGAAGATCCCATGTTGGAGAGTGAAGCACCAGGGCGATAGTTTCTGCTGTCGTATCCAGTTACCACCAGTGTGGTAAGCGCCGGGGATGAGAAAACGAGGTCGTTCCAGCAAAAGGGAAATCTTCGCAACTCGAGGTGACGGAGCCGCGGTGGTGCAGTGGAGGAGGCGAGAATTGGAAGGGTAGGTGGATGCGACCCGAGGTCAGGCGTATAGGTATAATGATGGAGTGGGCAAGTCAATTCCAAGTTCTCGAGAGCATCGAAGGGGGAGACGGTTTTGGAACAGAAAGACTGGATGACCCTCGGGGTCCCGTCGATTTTGAGCTCCCTGATACGACGGGAGTGAGGCAAGAGCATTTCTAAAGCCAGAGTACGATCTGAGCTTGGGTGGGTGTAAGCAGCAATGTGAAGTGGAGCACTCGAGGAGCGCGCGAGGAGTTCAGCAAAAACTTGACTCTTCGTCAAGCGGAGATAGCTCCAGAATTGAGGCGTACTCAGCGTGACAGCGCGGAAGTGGCGGGAGACATGTGACAGCCTGATCCAAGATAGACGGTTGGGAAGGGATTTCCAGGTGGTGCAATAGTCGTTTATAACGATCCGCACTAGTATCTCCGATGACAGCTCCGGCGGGAGGCTGCCTATCGGAGTGAACGTGTTGAGCTGCGATTTGAGGTCAACCATTGCGCGTGCGTGTACGTCGATGTCGCTCTGGATAGCCATTCGAGCCTGAAGCATGCTGGAGTTGATGAATTTGGGAGCAGCCCTACAAACAGATTGAGTACTACGCATGCCGCCAGTAAACACGTACACTCACTGCCCAGCCGTCGCCTGTTTGTCAAGTATCATCATGCGGCGTTCGAACATTGTCTCGGAGTATCTGGGCGGGCACTGCATGCTAGAGTGATTCAGCGATTGCTTCAAGACTTCGTGGAAAACGGTTAACAAAGCAGACAAAGGGGAGCTAACCTCTGCGCTGGCCGCTATGATGATAGCAGCGAGAAATCGCAGCTAGTGGTGCGGGACTCACTGCACGAGTACGTGAAGGGCAAGCTACCGCAGTACAAGGTGGTCTGGACTCTACCGCAGCGGAGTGGTTGTATGCGCCTGTGAGTGCGCGGCAGGCGCCGGGTGGCTGATGTGGGGAATTGCGGGGGCAGAATCACAAGCCTTGTCGTCTGCCATTGCGGGGTATGGGCACTTCGACTGCGAGCACGATGGCTCTCTTCTCCGCCTCAGAGTCCGTCTACCTCTCCTCCTTCCTCTCCTCCGTCGACCTCGACTCCTCGGTCAACCACGATGGCTCCGTCGACCCCGGCCTCGCAGACCAGATCCCCCACCTCCAGGGCTCCGAGGCCCTCGCCAAGGCCACCAAGGACCTCATGTCCCTAGACGTCCCCCTCGCCTCCCCACGCGACGGCCAGCCGACCCACCCGCACCACCACCCCTCCGGAGGCCCGAGCTACTGGCCGAGTTTCCCCCAAGGCGAGCAGCCGTCCGCGCCGTCGTCGGCACACACCTTCAACCAGGACGTGCGCCCGTCCTCCCCGGCACACTACTTAAATCGGGCCCACTCTGGGGGCGTCACGTCCGCGGATCCGCTGCGATCTGGCTCGCAAAGCGAACGAGGCAACTCGTCCATATTTACCTTGCATCTCGGGCAGCAGGCGCAACAGCACCCCCAGATTGCCCCTCTCCGCGGATTCGACCCTTCCTCGTCGTCTGGGTCTGGATATACGCTCCCTCCTATATCCACGTCGGGCTACTCGAACGGGTTGACTTCGCATGATGGCCAACGGCTGCCCGTTTCCTCCGCAGGATCTGCGCCCGCCGTGTTGAGTCCTTCGACGAAACGATCTTTACCCTCCTCTGCCGAGCCAGCGACAGACCCAAGCTCGTCCAAACGACCACGACCATCTCCGTCGTCCTCTTCATTTCCCTCAGCCAACGGAGCTGACTCAGCTGCGGCCGGATCATCCTCCGGCTCCCGCACACGACAGCACTCGTCCTCCGGAGCCCCGCGCCGGGGCACGCCCGCCAACGAGCGCAAGCCCTCGCACAACGACAAGGACGCATCGTCGCGCAGCAAGGACACCAAGGACGCGGCCAGGGACGCCAAAGACGCGGAAAAGGACAAGGGGAGTGGCGGCGTGAACAGCAGCAAGGGCGTGCTGCTCTCCCCCTCGCAGAAACGCGCGAACCACATCCAGAGCGAGCAGAAGCGGCGCGCGAACATCCGGCGCGGGTACGAGGCGCTGTGCGAGACGGTGCCCGCGCTGCGCGAGGCGATCCGCGCGGAGGAGGAGCGCGAGCGCGCGGAGGCGGACGATGCGGACGCGAAGGGCAAGGGGCGCGCCGCGAGCGGGGCGGGGGGCGCGGACAGGGGGAAGAAGAAGCGGAAGAGCGAGAGCGAGCGGGCGGACGGGCGGGCGGGGCCGCGCAGCGAGAACGTCGTGCTGCAGAAGAGTATGTGCTGCCGTTCACTCCTGTGACCTTCTCCCTTCGCCGTGAGCTTTGAACTAACGCAACGCCTGCTCGCAGCGATCGACTACATTACAGACCTCCTAGCGGACCGGGATATGCTCTCGCAGCGGCTGCAGATGGCGCGCGGCATCCTCCCGCTCGGGCACCCCGCCGCGCACGTCGATCCGCGGCATGTGGACGCGCAGGGCGCGCCGCTGTGGGAGCGCGAGTGGAACGGGGGCATGGACCTCGACTTGGGCGGCGGTGATGACGGCAGCGAGGACGAGGGATAGCGCTTCGCGTTGTGTGTTGTGTACGATGTATGTATGGGTGGGCACTATGGAGGCGAGGGAGGAGGCGGTGCTGAGGCCTGAGGCAGGACTGTGACCCGGACAGCTGCGCTGATACGATACCGCGCCAGATG
The DNA here is from genome assembly GCA_001895945.1 of Trametes pubescens. Classification (NCBI taxonomy): domain Eukaryota; kingdom Fungi; phylum Basidiomycota; class Agaricomycetes; order Polyporales; family Polyporaceae; genus Trametes; species Trametes pubescens. The sequence continues at coordinate 15,654 of MNAD01000166.1, forward strand.
GTGCCCACCGGTCGAAGAACTCTACTACAATACAGCGTATACCCTGGTATAAGAATACAAATACAAGTCTCGCAACCACGCGTCCGCGGTCGCGTCGTGAGAATAGGGGGAAGACGACATGCGAGTATGCACGAGCGTAAGCTTGCGCTGTGCTCACTCGTCGAAGCCGTCCATGTCGATGTCGTAGAAGAAGTGCTGCCGCGCACAGGGTCAGCAACGAATGCCCGGCGTGTCGCGTGAGAAGTGGGACAGACCTTGTAGAGACTCATGACCTTGACGACCCACGCCTCGAGGTGGAAGATCTTCTTGTTTCCAATGCGCATCCGCGCCTCCTACCAACAGGAGCTCATTCGAGCGAAGTCAAACGGTGAGGGTTTAGAGAGGTACGTACGTATATCGCAGCCCAGTGCATGATGTCCGCCTTGAGCGCCTCGTCGACCTGCTCGACCACCCTGTCCGCAATCGTCTGTTCGTCCGTCCGTTAGTGTATCAGCTTCATCGTACATATGCAAGGCTCTGACAAAGGGCACGCACCTTGAGGACGATGGTCGGCGGTATACAATGGCTGAGGAGCTCGTACAGCTTCGTCCGCACCTCCATGACGCGCGCGGGCGACTGCTCCTGCACGATCATGTCCGCAACCTTGTGGCAGTACGTCTCCCAGTCCGGCTTTGCGATGCTCAGCGCGCTCACGGACAGGTCCGGGCTGTCCGCACGTCTTAGGTGAGGGGGGAGGGGAGGCGACGAAGGGGGGGGGGGCTACGCACTTTTGCATCTTGAGGGCCTCGAGGACGAGGATGGCCTTGCGGAGGTTCCCGCCCGCGTCCGCCGCGATGAGCGACACGGTGTCCTCTGGAATCGCGAAGCCCTCGTGCTTCGCGACGAAGTCGAGGACCGTCTGCATCTATCTCCCGCACCTTTGTCAGCACATGCCATACGGGAGGGGGGGGGAAGTATGTAGTCTCGTAACCAAGCGTCATAGTGTTTCGCTCCTTTATGGGACGGCAGAGAGCGATAAACGAAAAAAGAAAAACACCCTATAACGTCTAGTGAAATTCGTTTAGAGGGGTGGAGGTCTCGTCCCATGTGCGGTTGCGCGCGTACGTTCGCCTCACTCGGGAAAAACTCCGGCTCGACTCTCTGGACTGCCACCGTCGCGAATATGCGCATACAATCCGTCTGCGCTCAGTCCGAACGCGCAGTGCCCATCCGCGCAATCATCACAGCACTGGAGAGATGATTCGGCCCTCACGGAGTGTTCGTAGACAGTTTGCGAGCGAGGAGTTAGCGACGCGCGCAGCTTCGAGAAACCCTTGCGCGGCCAGATATGCCTATGGGACCAGGCGAAACAGCTACTCGCGCTGCACGGTCGCGCCTGCTCGCGGGCACGTCCAAGTGGGGCCGCCGTGACGAAAGGGAGAGACCCCCACCCGGCTATACGAAAGGGTGACGAGACTAGGGAGTAGGGAGGAACGCACCTCCTCGGTGCTGGGCGCGGCGACACGCATAAGAAGACAACGGGAGCGGATGGGCGCGATGAGCTTGCTGGTGCTGTTCGCGCATAGGATGAGGCGCATGTTGGACATGTACTTTTCCATCGTGCGGCGGAGCGCGGCCTGGGCGTCGCGTGTGAGTGCGTCGGCTTCATGGATGACCACGACTGTATGAAAGGGCAATATAAGGAAACCGTGAGTATCTTCTGAGAGGTAAGGGAGGGAGGGAGCGCACCCTTGAACTTCTGCTTCGCATTGAGGTCGACTTGCTGTGTTTGTGCGATCTCCTTCAGGATGTCCTGGATGACCAGCCGGTCGTAGTTTCCTACTTCACTGCACACAGCCACGGCGTGTCATTGGGTGTAAGAATGGAAAAGGGGCGGAGGGGCGCACCTAGGAGTAAACTCAATGTGATAGTTGCTCTGGACGATGTTCACGTCGAGCTTGCGCTTTGTGGGTGTGGTGAACACCCGCTGGTCGATTTTGATCTGCCATAGCAGCGTGCTGAGCACACACATGGTCCATTGCAACCAAGACAGACGTGTTAGTCACCTTCTCTACACCCTTGCCGAAGAGCTCGAGGAGGGTGCCCGCTATGCGGGTCTTCTTGCCTGCGCCTGAGGGACCGTAGAAGAGCATGTGAGGGAAGTCTCCCGATGCAGCCTGGGTGTAATCAGCTTAGTATATCCTTCTCGCCTTCAGAGAAGGAGACTGACGAGAGCTTTGAGACGGTCGGAGAGGCCATGGTGGTAGTGGAGGTCGTCGAGCGAACGAGGCCGCCACTGCTCAGGGTGTCAGATGCGATCCCGTGACGATAGGGAGGGGAGGGGCGGACCTTGTCCACCCAGAGAGACATCCTAGACAGTGCAAGAAGGGAGAGGTAAAGAGACAGCTACAAGCGGACACGACACGAGAGAGAGAGAGAATTCGAAAGAGAGGCACTTGAAGCCACACGCGCGTCTTCGATCATCAACGCGTCATGTCACAATGTGACGCCACGCGTAGTAACGCCGAGGTACACGTCCACAGACGACACACGGCAACTTTGGGTTAGTGTGATCGTCCTCCCCCCCTCGACAAGATCACCTTCGTCTGCCTAGGGGAGACAACAACTTTGGTGAGCTCGCACCCCATACCTCGATCCGAGCTCGCACGTCCAGGCGGCCTTCCACGCTTCCGTGACGTCTCTGGAGTCTGTACGACGTCCACTCCGCCGCGCGCGTGCTGATTGACTGATACGCGGCAAACTTATTCAAAATGGCCACGATGGAACAGTAAGCTCACATTTCTACTGGTGACATCCGGGTGCTTTACATCGCGCGACATGCATACTAACGTACCTGTAGGGCTACGCCCGACGCCAGTCCCGTGCTTCGCGCTCGGCTAGACATCCAGAGCGACATAGCCATGTATGCGCGCGCGATCGTTGACCTGAAGTCGCGTCTCAATACGCTTACCCCGATAGGCCGCCTCCCGCCCGAGCTGTTGTCGGAGATACTAGTTCGTGGGGTGATAGACGAAGACGATCGCTGGCCCTCTGACCACTACTACAACCGCCTGGCTTGGATCAGGCTGACCCACATCTGCCGTCACTTTCGCGCCGTTGCGCTGAGTACGCCCCGGTTCTGGAGTCATCTCCGGTTGGTGAAGAGTGAAGTCTTCGCAGAGCTCCTTGCGCGCTCCAAGAGCACCCCTCTCCATATCAAGGCTCATGTCGATGCGGGCTCAAAACGCGCGGATCGTATGTCGGCTTTAGAAATGCTCCTGCCGCACTCACATCGTATCAAGGAGCTTCACATCGACGGCCCCTCCAAGCTCCTTCAGTCTTTTTGCACCAAGACCGTCTCCCCTTGAACACTCTCGAGAAGTTGGATCTGGTTTCCCCATCCGATCCGTATTTCAACATGTCTGACTTTGAGATGCGTCTACCTGCCGTTGTCCCGATCCTCGCCTCCTCAGCCCCTCCGCCGCGGCTCCGTCATCTTGAGTTGCGAAGATTCCCCTTCCGCTGGAACGACCTTCTCTTCTCCTCCCAGACCCTCACCACCCTGGTAGTGACTGGAATCGACGGCAGAAGCGCTCGCGGCAATACACTCCCTGATGTCGGCTCATTTGACATGCTATTTTCTGCTCTCGAAACACTCACTCCTCGTTTGGAGGCTTTAAGCATCGAGGATGCTATTCCTAGACAGGGGCTCACTGTGGCCAGCCCGCTACAGCTCCCCCTCCCATCACGCACTATTCCGCTCTTGTCGATCACAAGCATTCGTCTTGCTGGAGATGCCGCCTACATTGCCCATCTACTCAATCACATCACCTCTCCCTCCACGGCATCGCTCCACGTGGCGGTACGCAACCAGGTGGGCGGCAAGGAGCTCGCGCAGAGTATTGCAGCGCACATGTCCAACAGGCCCCCTTTCCTGTCCGTACTCCTCGAATCCAGTGGGCCTGACCCGCTCATTCTCTCCGCCTGGATGCATCTGGGTCCGTCCCGCGACGCACTCCTCCAGGTGACATTCGGCTCGATATACTCCCGGGACTATCTGGTGCCTGTCCTCCAAGGTTCGGGCACTTTGTTCGTGCGCGTCCAAAAGCTTAGGCTCGCAGGGCTGTTCACGTCTGTCAAGTGGGCGAACGTCTTCACCCGCTTCCCCAGCGTCCAGACGCTGATCATGGACGAACACCCGTGGGACAACATGCTCCCTGCGCTCACGACGACGCGCCGCCTGCAAGACGGCAGGGTGTACGTGACGGCGCCGGTCCTGCGCGCCATGCACCTCTCGCATTTCCGCTTCAGCATGCCGTCGGACGACCTCGAGCCGTTCGACGACCTCCTGGACTTCGCCATCTTCCGCTGCAACTACGGTGCGCCTATTGAGGAGATACATCTGAGTGCGTGCAAATACGCGACAGAGGAGAAGGTGGAGCGGTTGCGGGAGGTCGTGGTCGATGTGCAGTGGGACGAGTGGGAGATGGACGTCACTACGGAGGAGGAGGAGTATGACAGCGACGAGGAGCTCGACTACTCGGACTCGGACCACGGGCGTCGGCATTATGGCTTCGGTGGGTGGTAAAATGAGGTCGTCGTATCCTGACTGTACATGACTGCTATGCTCTAACACTAACATTACCATTTCTCCGAGCATGCGCCCATACAAGAGGCTCCAAGTTGTTCGACATAAACCCCGAAGCTAATGGCCACTCGACAAAATCGATGTTGAAGCCTGCGGAGAACATATAATCCTCCAGGAATTGTCGATGTTACAGCTTAGTTGAGGTCAGGCGCCCTCCCTTGTACTTCCTCATCCGCAACTTCCACGTCAGTCCCGCCAAGCTCGTGTCACTCTCCTCTACCACGGTCATCACTGGCACCGGCTTTCACGTATACTCATCTAGTTCCCACGGGGGTCACCACCCCCCACCCCCCCCTCACAAGAAGTTCCAACCTACTTCCACACCATCATCTCGAAGATCAAGACGCCGCCGCACATCGTCTGTTCACCCTCCGTCCGCTTCACGGACCTTCACTGGCCGGTGTGGCGGCCCGATAGCAAGATCTTCTTGCTCACCGACGGAGTCGACAATCTCGTCGACGGGTGGCTGGTATTCGAGCCACGCTAGCACAGCGGCGCCGACCCCGTCGACGTCGTCTCCGCGCTTCTCGCAAACCCCATCGAGCCACGGATTGCGGAGATCCTGGGACACCCCGTCATTCCGCGCTGGAGCGGGCCGGAAATGGAGCGTCTGAACGACCAGAAGTCGGACTGGCCGTTTTACATTGACGATACCTCTATCATCGTGTGGCGTTTCACTAATAAATAGCGGCTGCCGCAAGGCGTTTTGCTGTGCTCATGGTAGAGACGGCTTTGCAGGAGAGCCACACACCACGGGCAGGGCGCTTAAACGGGCACCAGGAAATGCGCACGAAATGCGCCCTGCAGCAATCCTGTCGCGTTGCTTCTTCCGAGATATCGCTGCCTCGAAAAGGAAAGAAATCTGATGGATTTCCAGTCACTTTCCGGGAGAAATCAGGAAAGGATGCCTTTCCTGCGCCCCGAAAGGCTCGGCTAACACGGAAAGGCATGCTTTCAGTGTCATTTCGGTGAATGTTCGCAGAAAGGCATCCTAATCTGAACTCTATCCTACTAAATGAAATGAT
>MNAD01000169.1:0-18626 GCA_001895945.1 Trametes pubescens
CACGACGGACAAGACTGTGAACCGCAGGCTGGGAAAGGCTTGGGAAAATCCCGCGAAATCCAAACTGTCACAAGCCTGTCGCAAAGAGAATAACAGGGCTAAATTTCTTACCTTCCGCACGCATTTCCAGCTCATGTTCCGGTCCGGAACAGGAAACACGCCTCATGATCTGGAAAATCCCGGGAAAGTTTGACTATATCATGCCTTTTCCGGAACAAGAAAATGTCTGAAAAGGAAAGCTGTTTTGGTCCTGTGACATGCATTTCCCCTCCGGGAATAGGTATCTTTTACCACCACATTTCTAGTTAAAGACATTCTGCCTATACCAGGCAAGTACCCACAGGGAAAAATCCCGGGAAAGGTTGCCAGTCACACCCCTTTCCCAGCAAGCGAAAGGCTTCCCCGTCACATGCCTGTCCTGTGCTGGAAAAGGCTTGTGGCAGGAAACCTGCCACAGGCTGGTAAAGGTAAACTTTCACACGTCGCGAAATGGGAGCGTGACGCGGCGCGACGGGGTGCGGCGCGACGCGGCGGGGTGCGGCGCGACGCGGCGGGGTGCGGCGCGACGCGGCGGGGTGTGGCGCGACGCGGCGGGGTGTGGTCTCGCGCGCGACGCGGCGGGGTGTCGCGCGACGCGGCGTGGTGTGGTCTCGCACGCGACGCGGCGCGGTGTGGTCGGGCACACGACGCGGCGTGGTGTGGTCGGGCGCGACGCGACGCGATGCGACACGTGCGGCGCAATACAACATGTACGGCGAGATGAGCGCAGACGGCGAGATGAGCGCGGACGGAGCCAGCACTTACACATGCATGAAAGCAGCGCCGGCGCCGGCGGGTGTTGACTACTATGTTGATCAAATTGAGTGAACGAGGGATTATATGTGCTATATACGGGGGACGGATGGAGCAGCAGGAAGGGAGGCGGAAGCGCGTCGCAGCATGGCGAAGGGTAGAGCAGGAAGTCGTGGTCGTGTCGCGGTCGTCGCAGCGTGGCGAAGGGTGGGTAGCGTCGTGTCGCGGTCGTCGCGTCGCGTCGTGTCGTGGTCGTCGCGTCGCGTCGCGTCGCGGTCGTGTCGCGGTCGTCGCGGTCGTGTCGCGGTCGTCGCGGTCGTGTCGCGGTCGTCGCAGTGCAGCGTGCAGCGTAGTTCGAGCACGGGCGGGAAGTAGCGGGAAGTGGCGGAGAGTAGTCGAGTAGTGGGGAGTGGTGCGCGCTTAGTAGCGGGGAGCAGCGAGGAGTGGCGGACAGTGGCGGGGAGTGGCGGGGAGTGGCGGGGAGTGGCGGAGGTAGTAGCACACGCCGCCGCTACACCGCAGCCATCCGCCCGAGCGAAGTAGAAGTTTGCGTACGGGGGCGGCGCGGAGTGTTGCAGAGAATGCGACGAGTGGCGCGCCCCGCGGGCCAGCACGACTCCACGTCACGTATAACCACTCCTTGGCGTGTACAAGATATCATTCCTAAGTAAGCAGTTAGTATATGACGGCGCCGATGGACATGATAATGCTACTTGCCCTATCCAAGGATCTGCACACGATGCACTCCTGTCCTACTTCCGACGGCGAGTACACGAACGCCGCAAAATGACCGACGACGTCCTTGAGTCTGATGACATATTGGCCATCTGTACGCGTATAACACAACCTGGTCTGTAGTCCGGGGTGGGCCCGATAAGGATCATGAGCCTGGTCTGCTGGAGTCAGCTCCTGGAAACTATCCACAACGAGGAACGTGGATTCGACATGGTTTCCAGCTTCTAGGCGACGGTGCTTGAAAATGTCGCTGATTTGCCCTGCGCGCGACGGCGAGCCTGGGAAGAGGGGAAGGTTGAAGAGAATGTAAGAATCTCTCCGAGCGTGCGCGCGTGTCGCGTAGTTCACTCGACGAATTGAAACATTCTTGAGGTGCTGGACGTAGGGCGAAAGCTTGGCGCGGTCATCCTCAACCTCTTCGTAAAACGAGGCCAACGCAGAGGGCATGAGGCGCAGTACCTCGTCGTAGAACGGACGCGACAATGTCACTTCCGCGGACGGTAACGGCGTGCTATCGGACTTTTCGGTATCAGCAATGTCGTGGCGCCCAAAGGACAACACGTCGCTCGCGCGTGTTCCCCGTGCCGCATCCTTGAAGCTTGCGTGGAAGGCGTCGACCATATCCTGATACACCTCGTCGGCAGGCCAGGATGTGGAGGCCATGAGCCACCGCAGCTCTGCGCCGGAGTAGAATCCATGCATGAACGTCAAGGCGATCCCGTCTAAACGTTTGAATCAGCGCAAAGCCGCGACCAGCAAGCTCAAGTCGCTCACACACCTGATAGATTGTTGGTGTTGAGGGCGCCTAGCAGGCCGTTGTATCGCTCGAAAGGAAACGCCCACCATCCGTGGACTGGACCGAACATTAGCAGGCAGGTGACAAGATGGAGAGATAGGTGGTGATTGGGTACGAGATCGTGGGCAAACAGCTCCCGCAGGCCTTGCAAGTATTTGAACATGTGATCGTCGAATGCTTTGGCACGTTCTTCAGACATCGAGCGGCGGGTAGCGAGATCCACAGCAGTCACCAGGTGGATGAAGTTTTCAAGGAGTAGACGCTCCCTCTGAGCCGCAGAAGCGACTCCCCAAAGACGCGTGAGGGTAATGGTCAAGTTGACGGTGCAGACGGTCCTCCATTGATCAGCCTTGAGTTTGCCGTGAGCGGCGTTGCCAAAGTTCTTGGGAGGTGGCTCCAGCCATGAGGGGAGGATGGTGTTACAGATGTCGGCGCGTATGACGTTGATCACATCCTGAGTAATGATGCGGAACTTTGAGATATCGTGCGGTCCTTCGGCGACGTGAAAGTCTATTGTATCCTCGCTGAGGACTGGGGGTAGCGCCATGTCGTCGATGGAGTTGGTCGTCGTCTGAAGCCATGTCAATCCTGCTGATACCACCGATAAGCTAGAAACTTACCCAATCTAATAGCGCAGTGATGTAGTCCTTCTTTGTGAGACTTGTGCTTGGTGACACGTCGTTGACCTGCGCGACAGCGGCGATGTAGCCTTTCCGAATACTAGACAGCGCAGAGCGGGAACCCTTCCTCAGCCCAGCGACAACGCGGTTGAGCCAGAGAGACTGTTCCTCCGGTGTATGCGGGGCCATCTTCTTTGAGCCCCCGTTATCCTTCACGTCAATCCCCCACACGTCACGACAGTGATGACGCAAGTTGCCGAGGAACAAGCAATGCATGGCGTCCACCACCGGGAAGCGAGTAGGGTCCCAGTAAGGCAATCGCAAAAGTTCTGACCAACGTATTCCATGCTCGTCGAAGGTAGCACTGCGTTTGGCCTCCGTATCGGCGTCCCGCCACTCCCGTGCGACCTGTCGATGTTGTTCCGCGGTGCGAGTTGGCCACGGCCGGTGGATATCGGAGATTTGATGTTTGCGTAGCCGACAGAAGGAACAGAAGTGTTTGGACGAATGACTGGCAAAGCCAGCCGCTTTGCGAAGAGCAGGAAGGTCACAAATGAGTGGGATGAGGGCGATCCGCAGGAACAGGCCAAGGAAGCGCAAGGCAGTACGCTTGAGAAATAGACCACGGCTCCAGAAGCTCTCCAGTTCGTCAACCAGGGGGTGCAGAAGATGGTTGAGTTGATGAAGCGATGGCTCTTTGGGGCCTGGTATGATGGCCACGAGGTAGATGTTCTCGGGGCGGTAGCGTATCTCCGGGGGAAAGTTCAAGCAGACCATGTACATCGCGCCGACAGAATGAGACTTCCCCGCCTTCTTGTTACCGAAAGGGTTGAACCAATCGATGAAGAGGCCGAATACGAGGTTCAAGGACCCAGGGCGCTGCATCGAGAACAACTTGCCGTCGGGCCCTCGAAAGCGACGGATCTCGGGCGAGTGGAAGATGTCCGTCCAACTCGACCCCGAAGGTGCAGACTGATCCCACGAGGAAAGCAGGATCTGTTCCATGGCCGGACGTAGGAAGAGCGCAGCAAGCCAAGAGGCAAGCGTCCGGTACGGATAGGTTTTCAGGGCCCGATAGACTATTCGCGGGGAAGGATCGCCTTTGCGCAGTGGTGCTAGCTCCTTCCGAACGACGAGCAGCGCGCCACACTCGGGCCGATCCGTCTCCACGGATTGACATGCATGCGGGTAAGGATCGTCTTCGCGCGACTCGTCGGGACGGTACGTCTTGAAGCAGCGAGGGCAGCAAGCAAATCGGATGATTTCCGGATCGATATTGAGCCTCTTCAGCGCGGTTCGCACGTCCTTGGGTACGGTTTTGAGCAGAATTACCTGTGCTTCTGTCGGTGCCGTTCCACCCGCCATACCGCAGTACGCGAGGGCGCCAAAGAGGAGCACACGGATTGTGGTGAGGATGTAATGGGAATCAACACGATTGACGCCGTGGACCGCGTGAAGGATGGTGACCATGATCAGAGCGGCGAGCACAAAAGGCTGTAGATCGGCGGGGGATGGAGACATATTGGCTATAGGTCGTTGGTGAGCACTTATTCCTGTTCGCGGAACAGTGCGAATGTACTTACGTGGGTGGACCACGACAGGACCGCGATGCTGCGCCGAATCTAGTCCGTAAAGGCCTGCTTCGACCTTCTCTAGCTCCCAGGCATGCTTGATCATCGACTTGAGCTTGTCTATATGCTCTTGAACTGCGCGAAGTAGAGAAGCGAGTTGGGTATCCAAGTCGCGGTCTTGGGTGTCGGCGCAGGATGCGAGGTGAAGCCGAGTGGACTGCAACCAGTTATAAAACTCTAGGAAGTCCTGCGCCTCCTGGGTGCAAGCATCAATCGGAGCAGGGGGTTCTTCAAGAGTGACGGGAGGACGGGTAAACGCTAATTTCGAGTTGAAAGGTACGAGACGACGTCGATGGTCCAGGCCGGACTGCAAGGCTGACAAGAGATTCAACCGACCCTTCAGCTCAGATGGCCGCTACGTGTCGAGATATCTGTCAGTCCGCGCCTACGATTGAATGCGGTGGTAGCAAACCTTATCGACGGAACCGCTAGCAATATCGTCGACCTGGGATGCGCGCGACGATTCACCAGTGCGGGGAGCGTCCTGCGCTTGATGCACGACCTCCGGATCATCCGGTACAGCGGACACTGAGCCCTACGCAATAAAATGAGAAACGATACCGGAGGTAGAATTACAGACGCACCTTGTCGCTCGCAGTTGAGTTGAGGTCCACGCCGTGTAGAGTGGCAAGGAGAACAGCGTCCGCGAGCGCCTCCTCCTGGATCTCCCGCTTACGCGTCAGCAGTTGATCATTCAAAGTGTGGCGTTTGATTGTCTTGGGGTATTGAGGGCGACCGCGCTGCTTCTCGCCATGGAGGTCTACGCACGTGAAACGCGCACAGGCAGAGCAAGAACAGACCCGTTTGCCGGGGGTAACAATGCCGGCATCGGCCTCGGGGGCGTCGGAGGGAGCATCGTTGGGGGGATCCATGCGCCGCGCAGCATGCAATTGCAAAGGTGAGGAGGGGGAAGTGGGTGGACGCTGTGAAGGAAGCGTCGACGCCGACTACTTTAAGGAGGGCGGTTGACGAAAAGTACAAGGCAAGCGGCTGAAGGAAAGTACAACGCATAATCTATTGTGTGCAAGAAATACATCAATTGTGATTTGAGCGCAGGGCGCGAAAACAAGGACGAGCAACACGCACAACGTCGAGGGGCTAACCTACAGCTTCCTGGATTCCTCCCAAACCGGACGCTTGGCATGTGAAACCAGATGCCAAGCACGCGCGAACAGCGTTGCCGAGAAACCATATGCAACTGCGAGGAGGACAAGAAATACAATGAGGAAACAGAGAGGGAGATCGGGGTTGCCAGAACCGGCCTTCACGGTAGGCGTAGGGTAGAACGGTTCACCAAGGTTCGGGGCGGGCTCTCGAGACGGTTCACCGAGGTTCGGGGCGGGCTCTCGAGACGGTTCACCGAGGTTCGGGGCGATCTCTCGAGACGGTTCACCAAGGATTGGGGCGGGCTCTCGAGACGGTTCACCAAGGATTGGGGCGGGCTCTCGAAGTGGTTCAAGGGGAACATGCTTCCCGGGCCGTGCGAGAGGAGCACTCTCTTCGGGCTGAGTCACTGCATCAGTCATCAGGGCACCAGTGATTGGAGTGTGACGAACCGTAGAACAGGCTTCCACGCCATTACTAGTGGGTTGAGATATGGCGGAGACGGATCGCACCCCTTCGAATGCGACACCCGCTTCCGTCGGCCAGCCGCTATCTGTGAATTCTTCGGCAAGCGTGCGGTGTCGTTCGGAATCCATCTGGATGTGCTGGTCGCAATGGAGGACACTGCAACACTGGCAGTGTCCCAAGCAGAGCGGCGGGCCATCGGTGGCGAAGCACGGCGCGTCTTGGAGGTCTTCGATCCTGGACTCGACGCGCCGCACGTCCTTGAGGAGGCTGGAATTGGAAGCCTCGAGCACCACCATTGCGTGTTGGACGCGTTCGACCTGTGTCCTGTCGACCGTCCGCTGGGACCGAGAAGAGATCCCGTCCACCTCCAGCTGTCCGACCTTCTCACGAAATTCATCGCGCAGCGATACTACTTGCACATTCAGGGAGCGCTGCTCCTTGCGCGTATTTTCTGAGAGGACCGTCAGTCACCCTGGCTGGGTGGCGTTTCACGCGCAAGGCCACACTTACCTCGGATCACCGACAGAGAAGTACCGAAGTTCGTAGCGAGCTCCGTGAGGATGTTGCGCAGCTCGAGCATTTCGTCTTGAAAATGCGCTAGAGCTTTAGATATGGCGGTCTGAGTACAAGGTTAGAGATAAATATCTAGAACAATAGAAGACAAAGGACTATACCTGCTCCCGCCTCAGTGCTCGCACATCTGTAGCAAGACCCGTGTATTCTTCGGACAGATGTTCCAAGTCCTCGTTTGTCCGAAGATGCCGTGCATCGCAGCGCGCCTCTACAGCTTCCAGTTGTCGAAGTGTAGTCTCGTTCGATGTGCCACTTGATGCATCAGAAAGACCGTGCTCAGCCGGGAAAAGGTACCGAGTCTGGGGCTCCTCGTAGGCCGTATGGTTGGCAGGGAACTTTGGGGAATGTTTCCTGCTCGGCATCTGGAGTGGCAGAAGAGGGGTAGTGGGCAGGTGGTGGTATGTGGGGACACATCGTATGGAACGTGTTATTGAGACGAAGAGGGAGGTATCAAAGCGTCGCTGGGGCGCGCCGAGTGGCGCTTCATATGGGCGCTTTCTTGCTTTTACTTGTTACTCTCCTCAACGCTTCCACATCGTCATGCGAAGCGATTTTTTCTCGAAACATGGTACTTTAGAGCGACCATAGCTCCTCTGGGCCGTTTTAGTACCTTAGTAATTTATGCCTGCAAAGTTAGGACGTCCTCAAGTTTGAACGCGTTTCGGGCGCCAATGTGTCAAACGAGCGCCGGAAGTGCATCCGCTACGTCGCTCTGTCCCGGCATCTTCACGCCTCTTCTCCTACTCTCTGGGACGGTCGATCCTGCTGGCGACAACGGTGTCATATCGTCCTCCTCTCTCTGTCCAGGAGACTTTGAATACGCTGCTTTATACCATCTCAACTGGTCTGGGAGCCCAGGGGCTCGACTATGGAGACCCTGGGCAGCTACTTAACCCGCTGCGCCTGCGTCTTCCTTCTCTTCCTCGCTTGTCTACGTGCGTTCCGACGACCTCCATGGCTGATGCAAGGTACGATGAATGCGTACCGGTTGATTTTTCTCTGTTCTGATACGCTTAGCTGGCTCTGGGCGACCATTGTGGGCACGACCCTCTCAGGCACTAGGCGACCATCTCAACGTCTCCCCGCGCTACTTCAGACATGCAAAATGCGACTCGCCGTTGTGTGCGTCGAGTCACGACGATAGGCTAGATGGGATAGGGACATTGGTAATGGTGAGTACTCTTGGGTTTTGCTCTGCGCGTACCGAGGAGGGAGGTCAGCAACGTTCGTTTGGGGCGGCGGTCCTCCTGCAGACTGACCAGGCACAGCACTCGCAAATGTTGTGCGTCTGTATTTCTCTAGGATAAATCGCGCAAGCTGTATGTACACCTTCGTAGCTTCATCGTACATACTGGTGGCTCGCCCGCCCGCCTTCGTCTCCCTAGTGCGTACCGTGTGCACCCTCCTTCGCGCTAAGCACCCACCCCGGGACGATGTGTGGTACGGGCGCGATTCGACGATTTGGCCGACAGACAGGGATACCAGAGCTCGGCATCGTCGTAGGTAGGTACACATAGACACAATATAACTGGTTTAGCTGGATTGCACTTATTGTGGGCCTGCCTGACTATCCCCCGGTGCTCTCCGCCCACTCCATCCACTCTGTAGACACCCGCCCGCGCATGCACGCCCATCCCGTACCTGCGTACCCATACGGTAGCCCCGCGTGCGACACCTGTGCTGCAGCACCGGCAGCTCGCAGCGTCTCGACTTTGACATGACGGCATCTAGAGTAAGGCGTAAGAAGTTAGTATCGATGCTCAATCTAGTACTGACTACTCACGCCGCTTCATAGGAGCTCAAGTTCTGGCGTGTTGGCGTTCCAAATTCGCTTCCATGTCCCGTCGATTCTACGCCAGTCACTTCCCACACGGGCGGATGGGTCATCCACCCCGTAGTGGAGAGTAACTTGAGAGAGCGAGGGGTGTGCGACCGCCAAGGATTTCCTCCTTCCAAACACTCCGCCCGCCCATTCCATTACGATCTTGAGCTCCTGTGTTTCGTCCCCGGGCTGATTCGCAACCAGAGAAGTGGGCGTGGAAAGGGCAAACTCCTGCAGAGAGAGAAGGTCGCAGAGTGCTTGGTGCCACGCGACCCGATCGTTCCAGGGCCGACGAGTTTGAGTGGCGCGCCTCTGATATTTGGTCAATATCCGTAGCTGACACATGTCTACACGACTATGCCATGACGCACCGTAACAGTCTTCTGTTCGATCAACTTGAGCTTGCGCACGCGAGGAAAGACCCGCGCGATCTGTCGAAGGACGTCGTAATCGTCCGGAGATACATCGACGATCAGGACGGACAACTGCAGCGATGTTGTCATACCACGGAGAACTGTCGACATGCTCCGGCTGGGTCCCGTCATTCGTAGCACGAGGCGGATCACCTGCGGATACGGAAGAGCCTTCACGCAAGATGCCGGGCATTGCAGTGAGATGACGGCGGGGAGAGGGTGTGTCTCGGAAGCACAAGCTTCAGTTCTGCCGCAGGTGTCGAGGATCAGCGAGGTGATCGTGGGGTGCTTCTCCAGAAACGAGGCTAGGGCGACGTGCGGGATGTTACTGGCGAAGAAATCAAGGCGGCCGAACTTTAAGTCCGAGAGCAACTCAACGGGGAGTGGTTGCTGTGGGAGATACAAGATAAGATCTTGAACGTTCTTCACCAATTGTAGCGCTTGGCGCAGCTGCGACACCGAGAATTCCGGGAGCTGACGAAGGTCTACGGAGAGGACCTCCACCGCGTCTGCCACAGCACGTTTGCGCGTTGCGAGCTCGATGAAGGTCGCGAGCCGGCGCGGCGTCGTGAAGTGCCAGAAAATCTAAGTCACAATGGCGCATAAATACGGGTAAGTATATGCGCGGATCGTACTCACTGATAGTTTGGAAGGCGGGGCATCCTGTGTGTAGATTATCAGTATTCCACAGTATATCGGTCGCTGCGGACACCCTTCTAACCTCGGTTATGGAGACGCGGCTTGGCTCCCGAATAAGGGACATCAAGACCCGACTTTGCTCCCGAACAAGAGACATGGTACGGTACGGGGGGAGGCTGTTGAGAGGGACACTATTCGGAGGAAGGCGAGGCTGCTGGAGGGGAGACAAATGCGAATGCGGTGAATAGGCCCGACGTTTCCTTCGTTTTATGGCACGTCCGTAGCCTTGCTTGGATGAAGGGCGTGCGATGTTATTCGACAGGGGAACTACGTTGACCTTATGTGAATAGCACTAGGTGCGAGAACGGCACAATGTCATGCATTGTCTTTGGGTGATGAACCAGGAACATGTACAGGCCCATGTACTCACCAGACACTAGCGCGGCTCACCGCATCAATCAGATAAGGCCGGCCTTGTGGGGACAGCATGGTCGCAACTTCAGCAACTGAGCCATCCGGCTATTGACAGGGCTGGGAAGTGTTGTCAGATTCAGCTTGAACGATTTCTTCAGCGTGGCGGAGGCAGCGGAGACGTTCGCGCACAGTCTACAACATGACAAGCATCCGTCGTGCAATGCATACCGTTTGCATCGGAGTGAGAAGAAGAGAAGGAGAACGAAATTTAGAAGCCGAAGGAGGGATGGATCGTCGGGCGATCGTCCATCGAGATTGATCTCCCAGATTTGAATATTAGATCTCCGATCAGGCACACTACCTGGAGCGCCAGAGCTGATAGCGCGACTCCGCCGCGCAAGTGGTGTTCCTTCGTCTTCTGTGCCCCCAACACGCACGAACGCTCTGAAGGTACAATGTCACCTCTCATTCCCATGACAGCCTTGTACCGTAAGATCCGTATATGGCGGTCCTAGTTCTCTGTGAAGATAAAACGCGGGGAGTACCGTCTTTCATCAATCGCTCCTCTACGTCCCCAGCTTCGTTCTCAACGTGACAATCATGGTCATGCGATACGTCCAGATGGCACGGCTCACGCGCACCGCTGGCGTTACTACTGTTGCCTTCAGCTCCGCCGGATCTCTACTCGCGTCAGGAGCCCTCGATGGCAGAGTTTGCATTTGGCGTGTTCGAGACTACTTCCTGCTTCACATGTTTTCTAGCAATGTCCCCATCCTCTCTCTGGTCTGGGCCGGTGATAAAGAGGACACCGTTATCTGTGGGCTTCAAGACGGCACCATCGTTCTGCTCACAATCACCGAGGTACGCCCTGGTCAGGTATGTAGTGATATCACTCTCACGTATTTCTCGTTCCAAACGCGCCGCGCAGGGTGATCTCATCGTTACCGGGTTCTGGGCGCACGGCTTTCCTATCGAATGCCTGGCACACTCGGACGGCTTGTTCGCAACGGGGGCCCAAGAAGAGATACGCGTGTGGAGAGCGTATAGTGCAGGTAGCTATGACCTTTGCGACCTGCGGACTTCTGTGAACTCACACTACTTCTAGATTGGGCTCACGAAGCGGATATACCCCCGCCGCCGAAGATGTCATTCAACCGGCTGCTACAAGTCCTGGTGACGAGTCTGCATTGGGTGGATGCAGACGGCAACCCCGCGTTGATGGTGGCGTACATGAACCATGGAGTGCAGTAAGTGTATGAGCATGCGTAGTCTTTCCGCCGTATTCTAACACGACGCTATTAGCGTTTATGACACGAACAACTGGGAACTCATACGCAGTATCCCGATACACGGACCCATGTACGTCGCGGTCGCAATCATGCCTCGTTCGTACTTATCTGACGCTTTGGCCGTCTTTAGCGCGGATACGAGTATTTCTGATGACGGCAAACTACTCGCTGTATCGAATGTAGTCACCGGCTTTGACATCTACTATACCGACACCGGCGAGTCAGTATTCTCGGTGGGGCATACGGTTCAAGAGCTGCGCAAGGTTCCAGTGTTGTTTATACACGGCGGCCTTGCGCTGCTTGGCGGCAATCCTCGTGGGGATGTTCATCTTTGGGACATGACTTCCGGGTGTAAGCAACACAGCCTCGTTCATCGTGGTGCGTCACTTTGGACATAAATTTCAAAACACGGTGCTAATTTACGGTGAATCATTCACAGATGGAGATCAGGTTCTCGCGCTCGCAGTACGTGTTATGTTCTTATTTGTATACTGACTGCTCTGACCTACCGATACACAAGGCGCACTACGATGTCGCCACAGACGTGTTCCTTGTGGCGACCGGCATCTTGCACAGTACTTCGGAAGGCTGCGTGACCATATGGCAGGCCCAAGAACTAAGTCAGTGCCATGCATTTTGCGTCATTACGATATTTTAACCCACATCACAGTGACTGCTGATCCAGAGCAGGGGTACGCTCATGTAACTAGATGGCGGCAGTTCCTTGGCACGTCTGGTAAAGCACTCCTCATAGTCCTTATCATCAGCATCTTCATGGCATGGTCGCACATAAGATTTTAGCAGATGTACTTTCTACGTTAGAGCTATTTGATTCCGATTTGACTTGACAGAGCCACATATATATCAGAATATCCGCATTGACCCACATAGCACACGGGCCGATCGCGCCGCTCCTCCCGTTTTGCTCGAGTGCCTTTGAGCGCTTGCGGCTGCGCTCCGCTTTGTTCTAATACCACGCCGCCACTACACATGCTTGGTCCTGCTCCGCCTTATAAGTGTGCCTGCGACGTCCGAGTCGCTCAGTTCGCCTTCCTTCTTGCTCAAATCCTTTGACCGCCTCTACCGCAACCTCGACAATTGCCTTACGAGGATGATCCCACACGCGTACACACGCGAGCTCATCGTTGGATTCCTCCTCGTGCTATGGTTGTTCGTCCTGTGGCGTCACTTGTCGAGATCGTCGACTACGGCGACGGCCACTGCGTACACCTTCTCGGCGCGGACTCCCATCAGGAATGGGAAGACAACGTACCTGCACTTCGTTGCACCCTCGTCGCCTCAGGTCAACCACCACGCGGTTCCCACTATCACCGTGACTCTCAACAATATTGTGGCTATAGGGAACACACGGTGAGTCATGTACTCTCTGTTTTAAAATGAAGCACTCACCAAGCAGAGACAAGGCGTTGCGCTCCATCGCCGCCGCCGCCTCAGTTCCCGTTGGAGCCGGCTACATCCTCCACGCCATCGACGGTGCTCTCTTCGTGCCTTCGCAACCCCGTCCCCGCAGGGAAAACCACATCAGATGGACACGTTCTACGAATCGACATGTCATCCAAGAAGTCATCTCCGACTCCAAGCAGGTCGTCTGTCCTTCACATCGAGCCGGTCCCTCCCTCTGCGCTCCCGGCCATGATGGCACCCGCTCCTGTGTTCTCGGCGACGGTGGCACCCGCCTCTGGTAGCGCCACTCCGCGCATCAAGCGTTCGGGTAGTGCGACTCCGCAACTCACGCAATCTGGTAGCGCCACCCCGCGCAGCGCTACGCCGCGCCTCACGCGTTCCGCTTCGCGCACATTGCCCAGCACGGTTGGCACTGAACCCAGAGTGCGTCACCTTTACTTTAATGCCAGGCAATAACTAATGGGGATATAGCCGTATTTCAAGCGGCTGAAGAAGCCTCATACGTTCTGGTACCGGTCTGAAGGTCGTTCGCCCCTAGCCGCGCCGCCGCTGTTTCAAAACCAGCATGAAGTGCAACACGGTGACGTCTTCTGGCACAAGGCGGCGGATAGATACCAGATGTGGATGTGGGATAACGACGAAGCAGGTGGTAGTTGGCGGTCTGTGCCCATTGGCCAAGAGCGCGAAGACGGCCGCTTCCTTTCATTGACGGAGTCGAGGCTAGAGCCTTCTTGGGTCGCTGCCAGTTGGTTTGGGAAACGGGTAAATGCTTGTGAGTAAATGTTTTTACTGCCGCAGATCATTGCCGTGCTCACCCTGCGACAGTGAAGCAGGAAGGTATCTACTAGACGATGCGCGACCGCTCGTTGATGTCTATACACATACATATATGCCTTATGCCCTCATGTTGCGCCTTCCAGTACTGTATGCATGTCTTTATCAATCACTGTACCGTCGAACGTGAGGTTGGTTTACGAGCCTAAGTTATCCGGCTCTCCGCTTCCTACCACCACGAGCGCTAAGGCGTGGGGTCCCACGTGGGACACATGCCGCTACGCCATCATTCCAGCTAGGCACTCCTTGTTCTGGCTCGTCTGCCATTGTCCTCTCTCGCTGGCCTTGTACTCCACTGTTATTTATGCCCCAGCTGCACCGTCCTCACACTGTACCCTGATCTCCCATGGCTTCTGCGTCCTCTCCTCGCTCGCGTTTCGATCCATCCCGTTTCGTCTTTGAGGAGCCAGCTAATCGGCCTCCTACCGGTGAGCACGATATCATATGACTCCTCACACAATGGCCGACCTTTCGCAGGGAGCAAAAGCGTCCGATTCATGTCCAACGAAGCATCGTTCACCGAACACGCTACGCCTCCTGCTCGCCCGCTCAAGGCTCGAAGTATCCCGCGTTCCAGCGCGAGCGCCTCACCTCGTGCTCCTCTTGCCTTGGGGATAATCTTCGCTTTGGCCGTTGTCATCGCCTACGCCCCATTTTTGCTCCCTTCTATCGCCATGTCAAAGCAAATCCTCGCGCTCTCCGGTAGCATCCCCCACGCCTTTCGCAGTGCTGGCCAAACGCCCGTGTGCATGCCAAGCGCCGAAGACATCGAGGACATCGTTCGCAGAGCTGCACAGCTTGCTTCTCGTGGGACGGTGCTGCGTCGTGACTTCGCCTTGCGAGCAGACGGAGGCAAAGTGGTTCCGAGCCTCACGTCCTCCCTCGTCGATCACGCTCGGTCTCGTGGATCTCCAGACGCCTTGGGCCCCGACGTTGTCATCGACGAAGACCTCAGTATCGGACGGTGCTGGAGTATCCCTGTAACAGGTCAAATCGGTCTGTCATCCCCTACCCTGATCCATCCAACATCGATCTCCGTCGATCACATACCCAAGGAGCTCGCCGCCGATATCGGACGAGCCCCGCGCCGAATGATTCTGTGGGGTCTGGTAGATGGGTTGTCCAACCTGCAGCGCTTCAGGTCTGTTCCTACCGACGAACTCAAGGCCATTGCAAATGGTCGTACTTCCCCTACGCTGTCGAAGAACCATGCCTTTGTCCCCTTGGCAAGTTTTGAATACGACATCAACGCCGACTTCCACGTTCAGACCTTCCCCGTACACGAATATGTTGCGCAGCTCGCTATGGACTTTGGCGTCTTCGTCGTGGAAATATTGGACAACTGGGGAAGTAGTGATAGCTGTTTATATCGCGTCCGTATTCATGGCACTCCCGCCGTCGTCAATTCGCCGCGTTAAATTGATGTGCGTCCGCTCCCACTCCTTTACTTCTGTTACTCACCCGACATCTAGGTGTATGTAGTTTTGATATCAAAGTCACTATTGCCGCATGGTGCACGCCTGCATGACATCCGCATTGACCTCGTAGCGAGCCTGAAATCCCCGACCCACCGCCACTCGTGCCGTGTCAATGCGCCGAGGCTGTCCGTGTACCAAGCGGGGACCAAGCTACGAGTATATCAGGCATCGCTGCCGCTGCTCTTTACCTTCAACCTTCAATCCTCCCCACCCCACTTACACCACTGACTCTCAGCTGCTCTAGCATGGATTCTACCCCTAGCAACTCAGCGACCTCCCCTACGCCTTCGCCGGCCGAAGTGCAATCTGTCATACGTCCGCCTGCTCCATCTCGCGCGCAGCCCTCTGGTCCTACAGAAGGATCGACCTCCTCCGCTCTGACATCGCTCCCAGCGTCGAGGACGGTATCGGGGCAGGCTCCAAGCTTGCCGCCGACAACGTCGTCGACCGTCGCCCAGGCTGCGCCACCCATGAGCATGAGGGCTCCTTCACCTCCTCCAGCTGTTGCAGGCATCAAGAGGCCCTTGCGCGAGCGCGCCGCGCACGATCTGGAGAACGGCAAAGTACCGAAGTTACGTTCCGACGTACGTTAGGTCCGCGTCGCTCTGCGTTCGGTCTCAGCTTGACTCTTCTTAATAGGACAACCCGAAGCCTCTGGAGCTCAACTACCGGCCCGTACACAAGGTGCATGTACGCCGTCAGCCCTCCACGGTATGTCACCCGTCTCGAGCATAGCGTAACATACTGACTCCCGTATCATCACTCTCGCCAGGCCGCGCATACTGCGATCACAGCTCGGTCCGTTCGTGATGAAGACAGGCTTCCTCAGCTCCAGCTCGCGCAGACGTTCCGCGATTCGGGTGCGCGTCCGGTAAGTGACTTCTCGCAGTTTGGTTGCGCAAAATTTGAGCTAATGCCCGGGATCTAAACTGTAGGCGCAACCTATGCAAGGCATGAATCCGGCACCTCTCATTCAACACTATGCACCTCAACACAACATCCAGGTCGCCCCTTTGCATGCCATGAATCTTGTCCCCGTGCGTCGTCCTATCTGTGCGCTTAGCTCGTGCTAAATCCATTACAGGCAGCCCATGTCACACAGCCATCGTATCTGCAGCTCCCTCCCGGGATGGTACCGATGCAGGTCAATGCCGCACATCCAGGAATGATTGCTGCAGACGCGTATGGTTATGGTCCCGCAGGGTACCAAACTTATCCTGGGCCATACGCGAACATGGTGAGTCCTTGATCAGCACGCAGTTGCGGACGACCTGACAGTTTGATTATCAAGGGACAGCGCCAAGACCTGATGATCAATACCCACTCCGTCGAGCATTCCTTACCGCAGGCACCTGTACCCCAGGTGAGCTGGCCTGGCTCACTTGGATAGATGACCATCTAACCACTTGCAGAACGCTGAAGAAGCTCTACATCTTCTGAGGCAGATGGATCCGCAACAGAGAGACGCTCTGATGCAGATCTACCAGACGTACGGCGAAGGTCCGGCCTCGCAGATGCAGACTCCCACCGTGTCTCAAATCGGGACTCCCCAGCCTGCGGGGGAGGCCATGCACGTGGATGACGAGCGGACTCGTGCGCCGTCCCCTCCCCCACGCGACAAAGGCAAGGGGCGAGAAACGGTGAGCGTCTCAGTGTTTGCACTGTCGGAGTTTGCTGATACGCTCTCAGGCTGGCTCTGCCGACGTCGTGATGGAACCAGAACAGCCAACGCAGGACAGTGCTAACCTGGAGGGGATGACTTCCCAATTTGGGCTCCTCCTCCTGAACACGATGCAGGAGTCGCACATCCACATGGCGCAACTCATGACGGATTTCATGGCGAAGCAAGCCCAAGTTCAGGAGCGGTTCTGGTACGTTGACATCTCTTTATTCATTCAGTGGTGTTGTCTAACCCTGGAGACACTGCAGTAAAACCGTAGAGCATGACCTAAGCGACGTGCGTACAAAGGTGCTGGGTCTTCAGAACCCGGTGCCGCTTCACGGTCATCGGCGTACTCCCAAGGGCGTGGCTTTTGCTACGTCCGCCGCAGGGTCGAGCACTACCCATACCGCTGCGGGCGCGTCATCCCCTGGGCATCCTACATCTCCTGCGAAGAGGATGAGAGCCGATCGCAAGCGTTCCACCGAGCCAACCGACGCGATGGATGCAATTCTCACGCTCTTAAAGGTGAGATATCTGTCACCGTGTTTTATTGTTGCAGCATTGACTCGTCATGTCTCAGGCGGCTGTACGCAAGCACCTGCGGACAATGCTCAACTTCGCCACCTGGGAGGAACTCGTCCTGCGCTATCCTCCTCTGACCGAAGAGGAGATAGCCGGGTATCGCATGGACGACGATAGCGTCGTCTGTACGGCCGTCGAGTTCCGCGTCGACTTTGTACACGACTGGAAGAGGCTACCCTTCAACAGGGAGGCACGCGCGGTCTTCATCCAGAACATGGCCGCATGTATTCAGGGCGGCACGTACAATTTCACTGCGCATGCTATCCCACTCATTTCCGAAGAACATGTACGTCTTTGGATACGTGTTCATTGATACTGCTCGCTGACTTCGATTAGATCGGCAGCGTTCTCGATAGTCATATGGAATATTGCCGCAGGAAGTATCGCGAAATCTACCGGCCGCCAAGGGTCGACAACGAATCGGACGCCGAAGACTCAGAGACGCAGCAAGCGACACGGCGAGAGAAGCGCGAGAAGGTCAACAAGTCCAAGGCTGTCACTGCTAGGAAGGGCACTGTGAGTGTTGTTTTCTCGTCGTCGTAGCGGCCACTCGCTCACCTGTTTGTAGCTGCACGAATCCCGCTTATGCGTCATCGTGAGCATGGACATGGGCCTCGAGCGTCACTACCTGCTCTTCCAACATCTCCTCCCTCAGAACATGAGCGGAGACGAGACCGATGGGCCTCCGGGTCTCCCACGCAAGACCCCGATGCTGTACCGCATCGTCGAAGCGCTATGGCAAAGTGCCGCCTTGAAGGCCTTCCTTCGCGCTCTCGATGTGATGTACCGGGAAGACTGGGGGAAACGGGCCCCGGGGGGCAATCCTCCTCGTACGCGGGTCTTGCGCGAGGATGGGCGGGTTGAGGAGGGGCATCCACCTGAAGGTCTGTGGAGAAACTGCTACGATCAGGAATGGCTGCAGAGCTTAAGGCCATATCGGCGCCGGGCATTGCGGATCATCGATGCGGACTACGATTTTGATCTGACGCCTGAGTTCAGCGGCTCAGAAGACGAGATTGAGGAGGAGCTGTGAACTCTTCGCAACAGTCAGTAGGTTTAGGGTGCGCTGGACCGCGTCGCAATGTTATCTCACATGCCTTAGTTATATCGACTGGGACTAGTGTCATCCACACTCCTTTCGCACATTACTCACATTAGACATTAGCTACGACCATTAGCTACGACTCGTGTCACCCACGCTCTTTGATTACATTATGATGATAGCATTCTACGTGCAGAGGTCGAGCTTGTACGAGTACCGCCGTGCCCAGAGCACCGGCACGTACGCCCGGCGAACCGGTCCGGACATTCCGCGCACACCACGCGAGGCCTAAGCAGGCTCTCGTTC
>MNAD01000170.1:0-21834 GCA_001895945.1 Trametes pubescens
TTAGTCAGCGTATCCTAATCGAGAAACTATCCGAAACTTCCAGCGCTAAATCGCGCACTAACAGAAGAACACCAACTTGAGCATGTGGCGAATCTACCGTACGAAGCCGCAATCTACGGTGCTCTTCGCGGCATCCCGGGCATCCCTACCATGCACCATAATGGCACTGAGCACGGTGTTCATTTCATGGTGATGGACTTGCTCGGACCCACTCTCGAAGATCTCAGACTGTTCTGTCGCCAACAACTTTCTTTGCGGACGGTCTGTATGCTCGCTGAGCAGCTAGTACGTCCTAACATCTGCAATTATTCCTCCTTAACTGACAGGTCTCCTTATCCACTATCAGATCACACGGCTAGAGATGATACACGAGTGTGGTATCATAGTCCGCGACGTCCAACCAAACAACATCGCCATGGGCCTGTATTCCGACGCCAACACGGTCTATCTACTAGACTTTGGACTTGCGCGAAACTTTGTCGACCCCGATACAGGGGGCCATATCCCTCCAATCGACAGTCGTAGTGAGCATGTGGGAACTCGCGATTTTTGCAGCGCCAGTATGGACGCGGGAAACGGTCAGAATTTCAACTGGATGATTCCTGTTGTTGCATACTGACCACGCCACGTAGATATCAGCCGACGCGATGACATGGAGAGCCTTGGGTATACGCTCCTCTACTTGCTCAATGGCTCCTTGCCTTGGTCACTCATATATGCACCCGACTCGAAGACTGCGCGGTCCATCATCGCAGAAATGAAGAATGGGACAGTGCTCCTTGACTTCGCCGTGCGCTATGGGCCGGAGTTCAAGCAATATTTTGAACATATTCGCAACCTTGAATTCGAACATCGGCCGGACTATACATATCTGAGGGGGCTGTTTAGAGGTAGGATGCGAAAGGAAGGATGGGTTTACGACTGGGTGTTCGACTGGGTCTCCCCGGAGAATGCCCCTCGAGGAACCCTGTGTCCGGGCGAATACAAATTGGACAGCGCATTCCTTACACGTCCGTACGTCGAGACCTTTTGAAGTATATCTCCCTGGATGTTGCGTAAACCGCTTGTATAGTAATGTTCGATGAATGGCATGTAACGGAATATGAATCGGATATGCGGAAACCGACTGGCGCTGCGGGCGCGCTTCGCAGGTTGCGCGGCTCATCTTCGACCACCACCACGCCCATTCAGTGCAACTACACCGTCTGTTTGCTCTGGCCGTCGCACTCGTATCTGTGCATCCAATGTATGCTCTAACGGCCAATGCTGCTCTATCTATACCTGCCCCCCCCCTGTTCTCTGATTGGACATCCCTATCCTGCTGGTCTTTACTGCCACGAACGCGGTTTGTAGCGTCGTAACGAGAACAAGTGCATGACCCTAGGATATGTCACAGGCAATGACATGTGCGTATGCTCATCAATTGTGTTCACTGACGCGGAACCCATCTGCGATCAGAGCGAGGACGCTGCGACGAATCTCAATCACAACCAGTGCTGTCATCAAGGACACTGGGTATCTTCAGGTGCAGTGGAAAGAGGTTACAACACTATGCGAGTGAGTAGCTCCATACCTTGTCGACCCCCCTTTGATCAGACCGCATGTGTCGCTTCTAGCACATTCTCAATCTCATCGAGTTGCTTGAGACTATGCGGTGGGATCCGACAGAAGCTGGTTGGGTCGTAGTTCACGAGAGACGACAAGCCCGTCATTAGCAGTCTTCCAAAGTCTCGTCTACTCTGGAATCGACTATCGCGGAAGGAACATTGGATGCTACACCGCAGGCGTCGAATTTGATATGTTCTCGATTTCGGGCCACGTACGTGAAGCCGTCGCGCGCCGTATGTATTTGCACTCACAGATCGACAGGATGACGATGAGGCGCGGGGCTCGTTTGCGTCTGGCCAAGCTATGATCGCAAACCGCGTGTCATACTATCTTGATTTGCGCGGGCCTTCGGTCCCCATCGATACCGCGTGCAGCTCAAGTCTTTCAGCCACGCACCTCGCGGTGCAGGCCATACAGAATGGCGAATACGAGGCAGCCGTAGTAGGCGGCTCGCAGATCAATCACAGGTGAGTCCTCTACGCATAACGTTACATTGTCACCGACCTGAGCTTGTGCAGATTCACAGAATGGTTGTCGTACTCGCAAGGAGGTGTGTTGTCTCCAGATGGAAAATGTAAGCCTTTCGACGTGTCGGCCGATGGGTGAGTGGATGCAGTACGCACGTACGCCAAGTAGTTGACACTGAAGTCCTTTCAGATTCGGGAGGGGCGAAGGCGCTGTGTGCATGGTGCTGAAACCACTGGACGCTGCGCTTCGGGATGGTGACAAGGTTTACGCAACTGTAAGTTTGGCCTTGGTATTGGGGTGCAGTAGCTGCGCACGTCGTCGGTGACTTAAATTTGCCTTGTAGATCCTTGGCACAGGCATAAACTCTTGGGGATCCCTTGCGCCCGTCAATGCACCTGTGGCGTCGGCGCAGCAGGAAGCAATGGTACGCGCCTTCGCGTAATCCGCGGGAAGTCGACTTCGTAGAGTTACACGCAACTGGGACTGCGATGGGAGACCCGACGGAGGCGAACTGGGTCGCGAAGGAGTTCAGCAGAGATGACGAGCTTGTCATCGGCAGTCTCAAGGGCAACGTCGGATGCGTATTCTACGGAGTGTCGTATTACCGGGTACTGAACATCGGCTCTCTGCAGCCACCTGGAGATCACCGCATTCTTGGCTTCGCTCTGCAAGGTCTGCTCCATCTTTGAGACCGGCACAATCCCGCCGAACGTCAACCTCAAGAGTCCCAACCCTGCGATCAAATGGAAGGAGTACAAACTACGCGTCCCCTTGGAGCCGGAACCCCTGGCCGTACGCGCGTCGTCTGGCCGCGGGCTCGTAGCCATGACGAGCTCCGGTATTGGAGGCTCAAACGGGCACTGCGTGGTGGAGGGTCCCCCTGCGGTATCTCCCAAGCTATTCTTCTGGATCAACGCGCTTGACGTTCCGCTGCTCTACGTTGCGGCCGGCCTGTCTCCTCGGTCGGCTTCGGTTTCTGCCGCGGACATCGTCGACAGGGCGGGAGCATGGGCGGAGGATGTGCAGCAGGCGGCGGCGCGTGCGTATGCTCGTAGGGCACGCTCGATGACGTGGAGGTCGTTCGCCATTCAGACCAAGGGCGCCGTGGTGAAGTTCAGCGAACCGGTGCTCTCGCCGAGAGTAACGCCTCCAGTCGTTTTCGTGTTCAGCGGGCAGGGCACACAACACTATGCGAGTGAGTCCTGGTTCTAGTACCTACCTTGACTTATTCCACTGACTGGTATGTATGTAATAGTGGGTCGCGAACTCTTCCGGACCTCTGCAGTATTCCGCAAGAGCATCCTGACGCTCGACGCCATCTACAAGAGCGTCACCGGCCAGTCGCTCATTGAGCTCACCGGCATATTCGACGGCGCGCGTGCCTCGGACCCGCTCGGAGAGATCTGGCCCATCGCGATCACGCTCGTCTCCCTCACCATGCTCCAGATTGCGCTCTTTGACACCCTCGCTGCTCTCGGCATCAAACCCGACGTCGTCGTCGGCCACTCCGCAGGCGAGACACCCGTTCTGTATGCATCGGGCGCGGGCTCCCGCGCGCTGGCGATAGAGCTCGCAATTGCGCGTGGAAAGGCCATGTCGCTCCTAGAGACAGAGAAGGGCACGATGGCTGCTGTTTCCTGCTCCCCTGAGCGCGCTGCTGAGATCGTCGAGGGGGTGATCTCGGAGCTTGGACCAGGGACGCTGGAGGTCGGATGCTACAATGCCCCGGGGGCCGTGACGCTCTCCGGGCACGAAGACTATGTCGAACGAGCTGTGAAGGCCGCTTCGGACGCAGGAATCTTCACGCCTCGAGTCGCCTGCGTACTCGCATCCCCGTACATTCGGCGATGATGGAGCACTGCGAGGAGGAGTACAAGCGGCTCGTGGAAGGCGTCTTCTCGCGCTATCGCGTCAGCCAGACGACCGTGGAGATGTGGTCGACGAAGATCGGGGCCCTTCAGGAGTCGCTGTACGACGCGGAGTACTACTGGGACAGCACGCGCGGACCGGTCAGGTTCACAGAAGCCGTCCAGGGGATCGCGCAGAAACATCCGCATGCGATCTACGTCGAGCTCGGGCCGCACCCGGTTCTCACCAGCTATGTCTCCGCGATCACGGAGCAGAAGACCGCGGCGGTGGTATGCCCGCTGCGCCGGCCGAGGTCGAGCGAGCGCCAGCCGGTCGAGGCTGCCCCGCTCCTGGAGGCGGTCGGGAAAATCGTCGTTGCGGGGTACACGCGCGTGGACTTCGACGCGCTGTTTGGGACCGCGCCTGCACCCGTGGACGTGCTCCCGGTGTACCCGTTTGCGCGCAAGGACATACCGTACACGGCGGAAATTGCGCGTCAGAGGCAGCAAAGGAACGGGCCCCTGAACTATTCGCATTGGCGGAGCATGTCGTCAAGGGCGAGCCGATCATTTCGACAGCCGGGTACTTGGAAATGGTAAGTGTTCTGTTTACTGCGGAGCTGGACGGACGACGCTGATGTGTTTGCTTACAAGGCGTTGGAGTTTGGGGTGAAAAAGCTGTACAACGTCGAACTCGTGTTGACTATATCGCTTTCTGTGAAGCAGCTGGCCCCTGTGGAAGTGAGAAGACAAGGGCCGAGGTGGAGCGTACTGAGTCCTGCTGCTGTGGACTACATGAAGACATGGCCACCACAGGTAGGGGGACGGCTGTCAAGAGTGCTCTTTGTCTGATGTCCTCGTCCAGTACAATTGCCTACACTGCAAAGGCCATCTCTGCATGAATCAGGAAGTGGAGGACGTCCGGACGGGACGAGACTTTACTGAGATTGAGTCGCTTGAAGCCCCTGAATATGAAAGGTAGCTTGATGTCGATCTGCGACGAATTTGCCATTACTAACATTTCTCTCAGGCTTCTATAACAGGTTCCGCATCTTCGCGGCAGACTACGGCCCATCATGCTAGCGGATTCCTCCGTGTAGCTACGTCAGGGACGCTGCGGCCAGGAGAGATAAGGGTTCGTCAATTTGCTCGGTGCTCATGGGGATCTGCACGAGTACGTTCGATAATTCTTACCACCGTACTGTTTGTTGACCAGGTGCGCTATCAGTATCATCGATTAGCACATTTGTCTCGATATTTCGACGCTTCTAGATTCCATATTTTCGTGCACACGGTTGTCACACTGCTCGCTACTACCATCGAGGATTGGAAGCCTATCCGTCCATGATGCATTCGTGAATCATGATGCGCCTGTGAATCGTCCAGTCCCACCAATCATATACGCACATGCGCCTTCAAGGCGAGGACCCCAGGTACGTTTGACTCTTGTGCTGACCGCATGCCCATCGTAGCTGATTGTCTGAATACGAGCCTAGCACAGTCGTAATATAGCGGTTGTGCGCTATTGGAGCAGCGAATAAGTGAGTAATAGCAGTTTACATTCCCCATCATCCTCCCGAATTGATTGGTGCACAACAGCGGGCTCTTTCGGACTAGTGTAGCGCTGTCCAATACAGACTGGGCAGCCTCCGGGTTGCGGCTGAGCACCGCGGTGCCTGATGGGCTGTCCCAAGGCATGTGTCTCAGGGCGGAAACACGTAGGTTTGTGATCACGTAGAATGGGATGACTCGCGCGATCCAATGATGTAGCACCAGGCACATTTAGGAAGTGTTTCAGCAGCCAGAATCATCCGGCGAAGGGAGTATGTGGGCGCGACACAGGTCATAGTGAGCGGATCGCGAGCGAGGTCTCACTGCGAGGGCCTACAGATCGTATGCGGGAAGTTGTCCTGATACTCGAATCATTTTAGGATCGTATATGGTGTACAATATCGTCTCTGCCTGAAACATCAACTCGCCAGTCATGCGGGTGTTCTCGTATCGCATTCATCATTACTCTTGGTTATTCTCCAAAGAAGATGCGGACGCCCACCGATTTTGAAACATGAGTACACTAGGATCCTCGGAGGCTCACGCGCCAATCCGTTGTTATCATCGAACCATCAAGCAGACCTCATCGCATCGATACCTTCAAGTGAGCGATAGTGTCTCCCATACGATCACGGTTCAGTGCTTAAATACCATAGGTTTCCTGGTCCGCTTCTCAACCTTGCTCATCTCCACCTTCCAACTTTTGTCAATCAATATACGAAGACGCGCAGTAACCGAACACCATGTCCGACCACACAATAATCCTGGTTCGCCTTGAGCCAACCTGCTCTGCTGACATGGTCGATAGCACAAAGTATCCAAACGTTACCCAGGTCACGCAACATCTAAACACGCGTCCTTTCCTTGGTCTATGTGTATGGTCGTTCACGCTCGACCCCAAGATAACTTTGCACAGACATATCATCTATCCCATCTCTACTGTGCCGTTCAAAGGTCCGGGGCCAGCCCATCTCCGATGCTTCTCTCTGCTACCACCTCTTGAAGGCGACACATCGAACATACCATCCTTATCCGTAGTCCCACCCTTTCCAGACGAGTTTTGTCGCCAGCTTCGAGCCGAGGGCAAGAATCTCTACCTTAACCTGACGCCCGAACTAAATGTTCAACAATTCCTCCCCTGGCCCGAGGAATCCGACATAGTGGAGGACACGGACGAACCGCCAGAGGTCCCGGGTAAGACGCAATATCGCCTCACAGAAGACAGCTTCGATCGGTTCCGGACTGCGATGCGGGAAGCTGCATACGAATGGGTCAGGGCTGCTGCCACGGAGGACCGCGAAGCTGCCCCGCCTGTTCCGAGCCGTGAGGCCGTCCTGAATCCCGAATGGAGGATGATCGGCACCCCTCGTCGGCCAGAGGGTGACCATAGCTTGTCCCGTTCGTATTTCGTGTTTGAGTCGCCATTGGCCGTCGGCGGCCCATCTATCGACCCACTGGAGCTTGCCCTGGACGAGACCATCGAACTGGACATCGGGTTGTACCAACAGTACGTTCATACACTGGCACACTATATATCCAACGGCTTACTGACATAATTCACGATAACAGGATCCTTGACGATGTCTATGCCGCCTGCGCGGTTAACCAGAACACCATTACAAGAACAATCTCTTGGCGCAAACAGGTACGAGGATATCAGCTTCATGTTACGATACACGGCTGATACTTTACATCACTGATGCTCTCACAGATCCCTGCAGCGCCTGCCATGGGCCCGACTCCGCCTCAAACTCCGTCACATCGTGGTGACGGTCATTTGCCTACGCTGAGTGGCCCGCTATTGGCTGCAGTAAAGACAATCCACTCCAGACTTCTTCCTCGTGATCGAGACCCCAACGGCGAGTATGAAGAGGGGGTCTCAGGTGCAAACAAACCTCACGAGGCCTTCCCCTCCCTTCCGTGGACGTACAAACCTGTTCCTTTCCAAGCGGAGCACGTCAAGGTGGTTGCATTTGACATCTTCGGTGCAATCTTGGTGCGTATCTTCGAAGTTTCTCATACTAGTATTGCTCTTTATGCTGATATATCTCCCTATCTACAACAGGACATTCAGTCTGCGAATGTAGACCACATGCAGCCGTTATGCCCTTACTCGCCGTACCGATACACTGCGGAGTCTCTCGCTATTCGTTACGAGAGCATCGAGGTCCACACAGCACGGGAGTGGTCGTCATCAGACGGGCCCCTCACCTTTCAAACTCTCGTCGAGCGTGCCATGAGCAAGCTCCTGGAGATCTATGTTGTCACCCTGCCTGACCCAGAACTGCTAGACAAGATCCTGCAGGATATGGTCAAAACGCCGGGGAAGGCTTACACCGACGTCATACCGTCACTCACAGCCCTGTGCAGACAGAGTAATTTCCGCCTTGTCTGCATGCACCCCGGAGACCCTGATATATGCGCTGCTCTCCACCGCGCAGTGCCGAACGGACTACTGTCAAGCTTCTCCGCGGGATACGAGCTCCAGGGCATGCACTTGCAAAACCCTGTCCTCTTCTCCGAGCTGCTCGCACACTGCAACACTCTCGTGCCTGGCATCACCAGTGGGCAGATACTGGTGGTCACAACCGGTGGCGCACGACAAGTCGAGATCGCCAATGGACAAGGCTTCCAAACTGTCCTCCTCCAGAGGCCTGGTAACCACGAGGCAGCAGTCCCACTGACAGGACCTATAACGAAGGGCCCTCAGTCCTTGAAGTTGAAGACGTTGGAAGATCTCTGTGAACGCCTAGGTGTGGCCTGCATTTGAACAAGTAGTACGCTGTCCCTTCCGCCCTTTCCATATTGTTTTCCTTCGAATGCTCGCTATTGCGATGATATATTGAAACCGGAGTACTCAGATCTCGTGTACTATATGATTTATCGAGTCCGGAAACAGCTTTGTACTGTATCTGTCATGTAGGGCGAAATTAGAAAATCTCGAATATGAATGTGTATGTATAGAGCAGTGTCAATTCGTGAGCAGATAGGAACTGCAGATTGAAGGAAGGACGAGGAACATAACGGGGCCTTGAGCGACAGACCTCGACCGTGTATTACCAAGCTCCGAGAGCACTTCAAAGTCTACTACGCATCGATACCACATTATGCAGACCTGTCTGTTGAGCAGCTAAGGTCTAAACACGACTGCGACGCGATCGATCGCGACCAACCATGTACGCTGCGACTACGCCCGTCCACCGTCCCCGACGTGTCAAACTCCGCCACCGTAAGGTGCGCGCAAACGGCCAGCACGTCGCCAAATTCCCCGCGTGCAGGCGAGCAACGCGCGCATGCTAGGGGCGCCCTCGGCTGCGCTACCCTGTATCGGCGTGGATGGGACTGGAGAGCATTACTCACCTGCAGCGCGCCCGGCTGTCAGCGAAGCTGCACAGCTGTTCCTGCCGCGACCAACGAGCAGCATGTGAGAAAACCCAGGCGGCGTGGAGCGTGCGAAGTCCAGTGTGCGGCGCTGCCCCAAGGCAGAGACGTACCGAGTTCCGCATATCCGTAGCACAGCGCGACGTGGTTTCGGAAGTCCGCTCTTGAGTTCAGCGCCGAGCGCTGAGCGCCGGCCGTGTTGACGTGACGGGTGATTGCATCGCGCTTAGAACACCAGGGACGGGAATGGTCTGAAAGGGTCGGCGCACTGCTGGGCGTGATCGTGGAGTTCTCGAGCGCGAGTCGCAAGACTCAGCATGCACAAACAATCATATGCGGGAGCCTGTGGGATCGCATCAGTATGCTCGCTCCGTAAGAGAACGCGCTGCGCGCGGGCGGAAGTGAGTTCACCTAGCGCTGTGGCTGTTTCTACCGGACGTGCTCGATTGTGTACAGCGCGCGTGCAAAGTAAGCACAGTTATGGTTATGGGAGACGAACGGGTGGCAGGGACCGTGGGGGAAAGTGTGCATGGAGCACCACAATACTTGCTTGCTTCGCGGCGGACATACAGGTTGAGTCACTGCAGCATGAGCGACAAACACGACGAATGCATCATTTCCGATCTTCGTGCATTCGTGCACCGAGAACAACTGAAGAAGAAGGATCACTCGTCTGCTGCACGCGCCCTCAAGCGTTGAACCACGCATCCGCAAGCAACTCCCCGACCGTCGGCCTCGCGGCCGGATCGACTTGCAAACACCTGCGTATGAAGCTCCAGGCATTGTGCACGTCCCGCGGCGTCGCCTCGCGGCCTAAGCTCTCTCGCAGCCGCCCTTCCAGGGGCCCTCCCCAGAAAGGAACCGGATGAAGCAAGTTTCCTGCACGTTTCGCGTTTCAGCATCACCTATTGTCCATCACAACATGACAACTGCTCACCATTTGCATCGAAGAACTGCGCCGCGCGTGTGCACCGCTGCAAAAAATGCGCAGGGAAAGGACCAAGGAGCGTATCTATGCACGCGAGCTTCGTAGCCTCGGAATGCGGCATTGGGGGCTGGGATTCAAACGGACCCGACCCCGTAAGCATTAAGAAAGTCTGGATGCCCGTCAGTCTTCTGTCAGAAACGCAATGCACAAGCGGGAACCACTTACGTTGATACCAAGGGCCCAGACGTCGGCAGGGTATGACCAGGGGTGGCCGAGCAACTGCTCTGGGGCGGCCACCTGGTCAGCCGTGAAAATCGGTGTGTCCGCGTTAATGCTGTCCGCGCGCACGGCTAGTGACACACAGAATATTAGTCTATGTCTGCCGGAATAAGCAACACACTCACTGTTGCCGTAGTCGCTGACACAGACATCGAGGTTGGAAAGACAAGGGTCAAGACAGAGGTTCGGAAGAGGCTAGGACCGAACAGTCAATACGGTATCGGACGATCGGCTCGCCTCTGGTATGGGCGGATACGTCTGCGCCGGGTACTTCCTCAGGAAGCGGTCGATGTCTTCTGTGCTGGCGTACAGCTTCACGAGGATATTGTCCAGCTTGAAGTCTAGTGCCAACACGTGAGCATCGTGAGAAACCTATAACCAAGATAACCGACCTGTATGCACCACATGGAACCGGATGTGAAGGAAATGAAGTGCCTGGAGCATCTGTTTAATAACCCGCTTGACCACGGAGAGCGGGAGACGGTGGCGTGGAAGTCCTGCGCGGAGAGTTTCCAAAGAAGTGCCGCATGGTTGGAGGAGGCAAACGTAGTGGATTCCCCATTTGCTGTCCGCAGAACCAATAAGCCAGGTCGTAGCACAATGAGCATAGCCAGGATCCTCTTTGACGACCTGGGGCAACTCGAGGAAGCTCTGCCCGACCTCCGTCTCATGAGTCTCATGCGTGAACTCGAGAAAAGTGGCGTTGATGGATAGAACTTTGAGGGCGACGTATTCGTATACATTATCCCTGCAGGTTGTTTTGATAAGCATCGTGTTGATCACAGGAAGACGAGGGACGTACTTCCGCACCTTGGCAAGCCATATGCTAGCGTTGGTGCCGTATCCGAGTTTGCGCACGACTTCATATTTGCCCCTTATAAGCTGACCCAGCTTCATCGGGAAAAAGCCCCAAGGCCCGTCTTTTGGGTGCAGCATGTGTGGCTCCTCGGGGTGAGGAGAGGACAAGTTATACGCCTTCACTGTGGCCCTACCGAAACTGGCAAACCGACGATAAGGAGAGACCATGTCCCGAAGCGACGGAGCGTTTCGGGGCAGAACGACATGACTCGGAGGGACAGATGCTAGTGTGGTGACGGCCCGCTGAAACTTCGAGCGCGTTAATGCCCTCTCTGATATACCTAGGGAGGGGCCTGCTTTGGAGCTTGCCAGGCTGGCAAGGAAGTTCAATTGCAAGTTGAGAGGCGAGCGAGCGGAGGACATAATGATCCAACAGATGATGGAGCGTGCCCAGCGAGACAGGCTAAGCAGAGCACAAATACGAGGTCTACGCCGACTGAAGGTGTAGAGACCCTTCCCGCGTCGGTGCAGGCATGGCAGTCGGGAGCAACGGGAGTCTCGAGGAGTGCGTCGGCCAACTGGCGGTAGCGATAAGATAAGATAAGATCGAGGCCTAGCGTCATGTTCGTCCTCGTCCTCGCACTCCTCCACACTCCTTCTACCGCCTCCACGACCACCCTCGTAATCTCCCTCTCTTATTCACGGGCTCTCTTTGTGTTCTACTAGCTCCAGTAGATGTTTAGAAAAGCTGACTGATGATGCACTCACTACGGCTTTCGTCTCTCCACCAACCTCTGTCTCCCTTCTCGCACACAAGCCAATATCGACATCCTGTAGCAGCACTTGCTCGCGTCCGCGTCTCGCATTTCTCATTATCAAGTCCACATCATGGCCACTACCGCACTCTCGATATACCCAAGGACGCATCTCGAAACCAGATCAAGGTACGTGCGTCTCTTACCAGTATTCTTGCTGCCACTGCTGACCGGGATATCCCAGTCGAGCTTTTACAAGGTACGTACGCCGCCCTCCATCCGGGGTCTTGGCACACGAAGAGCCTGTGCTTACCCGGCCAGACCCTGTAGCTGAGCAAGCAGTACCACCCGGATGTGAACTCCGACCCTGGCGCAAAGGCTAAGTTTCAGGCGGTGAGCGAGGCGTATGCCGTGTTGGGCGACGAGCGGAAACGGTACGTGATCGTCCCTCTTCCTTTCGCCCCACCCTGGCTCTCCGTCCCGCATGCCAGTATGGCGAGGTTCTAGGGATAATAGCGGAGGGCGTGGCTAAGCATTCAGGTGTGTGTAAGGGCGCGCCTCGACTGGCCGTAGGAGGGCGATCTTTCTGCTCAGTGACATAAATCCTCGAGCGTACAGGCAGGTTCAAAGCAAGTCCACTTTGACCCAACGCGGTTCGCGTCGCGCACGAGGCTTTGTGTGAGCCTCGCGCACGACGCTAACGGTTTAGGTAGCGTCCCAAATATTTTGAGCATTATCCCTATGAGCCCCGCTGCTCTCCGCAGACCGGGAATAACGTCGTAAATATAATTGTGATGTTGCGGGAGCCGCTCGCTCGCTCACAGGGATTTGCGCGTCCGGGGCCGCCTACTACGAGTGTCATTTGGAACCGGGTTATGCTGGGTACCCCAGGTTTTCAAATAGACCTAGTTTCAGGCGACCCCAAATAGTGCACAACGCTGTGATGCACTACAAGAAGCCTGAGCATGTCCGTCATGATCGTGCCTCTTGTAGTCCGCTACAGCTGCTTTCGCCATCCCAGACCTCACCCAAAGCTGTACGCCACCTCCCCGTCACCCGTCCCCTCCGTCTCGTCCCGTTTCATCTCGCCCATCTCACCTGGCCCCCCTCATAGACGCGCATACGACCGCACACTCACGTCTGCCTCCCCCACACACGCACACGAATCCCACCACGCGCATTCGTACGCGCCCTGGGCCGCAGACGGCCGCCGGCGCGGCGCGACGCACGCCTGGGAGTACGCGCGGCGCCCCAACGCCGGCCCGCGCCACTCCTACTCCTACTCGCCACCTCCACCCGGGGCGTACTACTCCCCACCCCCCGGCGGCCCGTCGCAGGCGCACCCGAATGCGAACTACGGGCACCACGCGCGGGCGCGGACCGATCCCTGGGCGCACCCGAACGTGCAGCGCGCGACGGGGCGGCGGGGCCCGCTGCCGACGGGGCAGGGCCCGGGCCCGGGCTCGCACGAGTCGATCTCGGTGCTGGGGCGCGCGATTGTGGTTGTCGGGCTCGTGTTTGTGATCGCGACGGTGGGGCATGGGGTGAGCGCGAGTGCGTGAGCTGGGGGTAGGAGGGTGTATTCTGTGATGTGTATGGACTAGGAACTGGCACGTATGGATGTAACCTTGGTCTCCGCCGGAGGAGGGCAGGCAAACCGTCGATGCTGGCGGCGTCGGCGACGGAGGGAGGGAGAATCGACTGCATCATGTGGTGCGTGGCGTTCGTCTGCATAGGTCATTTGACACTAACTATGCCCGCTGTAGTTCCATGAAAGGGGCTGCATCTGTGCTGAGGCGCTGTCTTTTCAGTTGCGGTCCTGATCACTACTTCAGAGCTGAGCGCACATTGCCCTCGAGAGCCCACTAACTGGCTCGCACCCACTTGTGTCTTTGCTCTTGTTGCATGTGTTTACGTACTCACTCGCTATTGCACTGGTAGGATCGTCAAGCTGCCCTTGAGAGCGCTCTAGAGCTGCTGTGCCACCTCTCTTCGTATGCCTACGCGGCCCCCGGTCTACGTGTGCAGTACGAGAGCCTCGAGACGCTCATCGCATTTGCAGCTTTGTCGGTTCCCGACGGAGACACAAAGGATGCACACAAGGTCAACGGTAACGTCAACGACCACGACACGGAGGTCTCCGACAGCGGAAACAAGCGCAGTGGTACAACTGCTCAGGATAAAAAAACAGAACCATTCACACTCCGCACCCTCGTCCAACGTACGCTGCACACCTTCCTCGACGTCTACGGCATCACGACACCCGACGCCTCCTTCTTCGAACAGGTACTCGCCCGCATTTTGAAGGACTCGGGTCCGCAAGTGTATCCCGACGTCGTGCCCGCGCTCCAAGCCCTCAATAAGCAGGGCGAGATCCACCTCGTCTGCATACAGCCTCAAGACTCCGATATCCAGCAAGCTTTGGATCGCGCTCTCCCTTCTGCGCTATGCTTCCACCTCTCCGCGCTGCTCGAACATTTCGACTCACTCATCCCGGGCATCACGAGTGGACAGATCCTACTGGTAATCACTGGAGCGGCTCGCCAAGTCGAGAGCGCATCCAAAGCAGGGTTCCAGACGGTCTTACTGAAACGGTATGGGAATGCCGAGGCAGACATCAATATCGCGATTGCTGGACACACGGACGGTCCGAAGGCGTCGCTCGAGGTGGCGACATTGACGGAGCTCTGCAAGCATCTCGGTAATGCTGCAGATGTCTGACACGATGCAATACTACAGAATTCACGAAGGAAGGTCGACACGGTTCTGCATGGACTATGTATACAGTGTAACGAAACTTAACAATGTTGTACATAAGTCGTCTTCGGCCCGCACTCAGTGCCACCATCAAGAAACAACCGGCATACATATCTACTCTACGCCTAGTAAGCGGTAAGCTCACTCGCACACTATCACGCACATTCTCGAATTGCAACATACCTTCTAAATACAACAGTCAACCCATTCGCCTTCAGCCCGCTTGTTCCTTTGCGCGAGTGCGTTACACAACCGGCAAAACGACAGCCTCTCAATCTTTATCGTCTTGCTCCCGTCCTTATCCATCCCCTCGGGCCCTTCGACGACCCGCTTCACAAAGCAGTCCCCGCCCAACGCACCCCGACAGCAGTCACACGTGTATCGCGTCTTGGACCCTACATCCCCTTCCTCGCTGATAATCCCCAGGGGCATGAACCGCTTGAAGTCCATCGCGGCCAAACGCGCATGCTCCGCGCGCCCACCCAGCATGCCTATATACACCGCGGACTGTGCGCACAGCAGCTGAAGGCGCTTGCAGACCCATGCGCGGCGCATGAAATGCACGTATACGAGCGACATGAGCGTGAGGTCGTGTGCAGCGTAGGCTTTGAGGTGCTCGGGCAGCGGGCGCTCGAGCCAAAATGCGGACTCGCCGGCCTCGTGCATCGCGACAACGACGGCTATCGAACTCAAGGTGAGTCTCACACTATCACACACGTCAAGAATACGGGTGTACTTACGGTCCTTCAGATCATACCCTTTGGCATCTGTGGGTCCTTTGGGCACAAGCTGGAAGAAGCCGACGACGTGCGTCAGGCTGCGCAGCCGGTGGATGCCAGCATACGCCCCGGGGTTGCCCAGAATCTCGTTCTGGATCGGCTCAAAGTAGCCCTTGTGCACCTCTGCAGGCTTCTTCGCGCGCGCGCGCACGGCGACCTCGACAAGCTGCATGTCGAGAACGTTCGCGAGCACGAGCCCGTAAGATAGCAGGAGCTCGAGCGCGTCCGCGCGGCCATCCCAGAAGACTTTCGTTATGTGCGGAAGAGAGAGAAGTGCAAAAAGCGGGGCGAGTCCCGGGTGCGGGGTGGGTGGTCCGACCGCGCTTGATGTGGACGAGGAGCGGGATGGGGAGGAGGGGAAGGCGAGCGTGTCGATGATGAATACGTGCTCGGCCAGAGGGCCGGAGATGGCGATGGTACTGAGGGCTCCGTCAGGCATCGCGAGGTCCTGCGCTTCACAGTCCATGAGGAGGACAGAGTGCGCGGAAAGAGCGGAAGCGGCATGCAAGATGGAGGCGGGCGTCGAGCACCAAGTGATTTCAGGCGCCATGGCTTTAGCGGGCCAGGCTTCGGTGATGCATATACAGTTGGAGGGCCCTGAAGAAGCTGCAATCCACCTCTGAGTGCTATATAACAAATGACGAGCCTCCTGCTGCAGCCCAGCGTCGAACGTCTACCGCAGCACACAAGCTCGCGGATGACATCATTTTCAAGAACGCTTCTCACCTCGCCGTTTCGAGTAATGTCGCATACCAAGTGCTGACGGCACGAGACGGTACTCGCGTCGCGCGACCAGGGAAACCTCACCATATACACGAGGGTATACATAACACAGTGTGCCATACATGTAGCTAAGCTACAATTCCAACGCCAGAGATATCTGGACAACCCCGCAACGGATTGAAAGCTGTACTTTGAACCCGTATAAGTACTCGACGTGCACGAGCCCCAGACCAGTCCCAACCCATGGCCAGAGCACCCCGACAGCATGCACACGTGTGCTGCGGCTTGGATCCTACATCCCCGTCCTCAAAACCACTCGCACCGCGGACCAGGGAAACATGATCGCATAAGTGCGCATACACGGGGAATCGGGATATACATCAACGTAGTGCGCCATACACGTAGCTAAGTTACAAATCCAACACCAGAGCCTCTGAATAAGTTGTGGTGCTGTGAAGCGGAATGCGAACGCCCTAGACCTCCATCCGCGCCTCTATTTCTCGAAGGCTGACATCCGCTAGCAGCTGGAGCTGTGATATGACCAGGAACGGGCGTAGCGCGTACGACAACGCGGCAGCAGAGAGCGAGTCCAGACCATACGACGTGAACGGCACGTCGGGCGACAGATCCTCGGCGGCAACATCGAGTATCTTGCACACGACGTCCTTCGGGCTGGATTCAGCCCTTGCCGCCGCCGAAGAGTCCAGGTCGGACGCCGAATGCGCGGGAACGAGATCCTCATAGAGTGGCGAAGGGCCCATGTTCTCGCGCACCAGAGCCCAGTCGAAGGCCGGCACGTATTGCCACACCGGCCGACTCCGGACGCAGCGTATCGCGTCCTCCACATACGTGAAGAACTCTGGCACATGCCATGCATCAGTATCATTGTTTGAAGGCAGTGCAAAGGTCCAGGTAAAACACACCTGCGCTCGTCATACCCCAGTTGCTGAGATGCTTTAGGCGCAAACTCGGCGACGATCCAACGAGCTCGCCTTTGATAGTCGACGTGTCCAAAATCGCAGGGGCCACGACGCACACTGCGTTGCGGTACTTCTTCGTAAGTCCTGCCAGCGACGTATTCGCACTAACATCTGTAGCGTCAGCTCTGGTAGCCTCGTGACGCCAGACACCACATACCTCGCATAGTTCGTCTGCCCCGCGTTCCCGAACATGCCTGACACCGACGAGAACGTCATCAAGAAATCGAGCTTATCCACCTGCAGCACCTGTTCTGCCAACGCGAACGCATCGACCTTCGCAGGGAAAGGCGCCTCAAACGTCTCCGCGGTTTGCGATACGAACGGGCGATCCACAAGCACACCTGACAGAATGAAACAGCCGCCAACAGGGTGCTGAAGTCCATCAACAGCGCTCTTCAACGTTTGGAGGGGCGCCTCTCCTGTGCGGACGACGTGTACACTGAGGTCGGGGAGACCCTCCAGGTAGTCGAGGAACCGAAGCGCCGTGTAGTCGCCTCTTCGAAGGAGGCCGTCTCGGCCAGAACGCGACGTCAGGAGGAGCTCCCGCGCACCGTTGGTGTACATCCAGCGCGCGAGTTGCAGGCCGAGACTGCCGATCCCGCCCAGCAGCAGGTAGGACTTTGACGGGTCGAACAGGGCTGTCGCCAGGGGCACCGACTCCGGGATAGCATATGCAACGAGATCGAGCGGCGGACGAAGCGGCGACGGTGTCGACGATGCGCTCTGGTAGGGCAGTGCAACACGCAGCGCGTCCCCAACCGAGCAGGGATCAGTCTCGAGGAAGTGTGCAACGCCGCTATCGGAATGGTTCCATAGGAACACACGGCCAGAGCGGGAGACCATGTCTCGGAACGTCTTCGCCTCAGACGCGTCCTTGGTACCCGAGACGATGAGCTGTGGCCGCCGAGCGTACGCTTCCTTCAGCGCAGAGACCGTGTAGCAAGCAGGAATGGGGATCACTTCAGCGCCCAACTCAGAGTAGACTTTCGCCACCCGCGCCCCGAGGACGGTGTCGGAGTGCGTGACGATGATCACCTTCCGTTTGAGGTACTCGGGGCGAGAGAAGGAGGACACTCCAACCGCAAGAGCCGCTATGGCCGCTGGGAGCGCCGAAGGAAGAGAGCCGCTAGAGGCGCCGTCAGGAAGTTCGTACAGAGCGAACTTGTTAGCGACGACGACGTTGGAGAGTGGGCCGCATGCGACACCTGCTATGAGTGGTGAGTCGTCGCTCGTTCGACCGACGTAAGACCAGAGCTGCTCAGAACCCATCTCGGCGGCGATGACGTACACCAGGACATGCTCTGGCGGCACGTAAGGGGTGGAGACCTGCCCGACGCAGGAGCCGTCGTACTTCCAAGGCAGGGAAGGCCGGAACGAGATGTGAGAGGGTGGTCGGGTGGTCTCCATGATCCTCGGGACGCTGATTGACCCGTCCGCCTCCACCAGGACCTCCGGTTCCACATCAGCTCGGTCGGCCAAGGACTCCATGATGCCCTTGACGTCTTCTTCAGACCACGATATGTCGAAGATGACCGCGTGAATAGACCAAGACGGAAATTCCTTGCGAAGCGCCCTGGCGAAACCAGTAAGAGCGTCGCCATCTGGTCCACTCGAAGCGTAGAGCCAAACGGGGGTAGAAGACAGCGTGTCCAGTCCCTTCACGACATCTTGCAGCCCTATTTCGGCACCACGACGATATTGCAGGACAACCCTCGACGTAGCTGGGGTAGCATGTTGTGGGGTGCAGTCGATAGGGGTGTCTAACGTTGAGTTCGAGTCCTCCTGGGTCGTACCATACCCAGAGTCGGTGAGCTCGAGACTAGGGGTTGAGCGTGGGGTTGAAGCGTCGTCATGTTCTTCCTGAAGAGTAGTCCCGGATTTTTGGTAGACGACTTCGTACCGGCTCTCCACAGCGGAAACCCTTTGGCCGTGCATAGAGATCTCGAGCTCGTCGACACTGTAGAGAGGCGTGCCGTCCTCAGTCGTGATAAGTAGGTCGTACACCAGCGTTTCTAAATGATCATCGATCATGATTATCATGGAATTAACATGAAGGCGCTGAACGTACCTGGGGTCCACGACTTGAAGGTCGCGTGCGTGTAGACGATG
Source organism: Trametes pubescens (assembly GCA_001895945.1). NCBI lineage: Eukaryota > Fungi > Basidiomycota > Agaricomycetes > Polyporales > Polyporaceae > Trametes > Trametes pubescens. The sequence continues at coordinate 18,964 of MNAD01000170.1, forward strand.
GGTGGGAACGGTCGATCCACCAGCGCGTCATGTATGATTAGTGCTCCTATCCTTGACGGAAGATAGTAGCGAGCAGCATCGTTCACGCCCGTGACCACGGGGTGCACGAGAATATGTAGAGAAGCGTCGAGGATAGCGGGATGAATGCGGTAGTCGGCGATACTAGTACGTCTTGTCAACGCGCCGAACTGTGCATAAGAATGTACAACATACTCAGGAAGGTCCACATCTGCTCCGCGCAGCTTGATCAGCCATTCGTCTCTCCCGGTCGCAGTGTCCCTTGCGTAGCTACACGCGAGAATTCGCTGATATGTTGGACCATAGTCTGCGAACGTGCGGAATCCGTCATAGAAGCCTAATGGAAATGTTAATAATGGAGAAAAGTCGCAGATCGAGAGCAAGCTACCTTTGATATCCAGGGGCTTCAGGCGACTCGAAATCTCAGTCAAATCCCGTCCCGTCCGAGTGTCCTCCGCCTCCTGAGTCATGCAGAGATGGCCTTTGCAGTGTAGACGATTGTACTGGAGAAGGACATCAGACAAACGGGCATAGAGCGCTCTTAACAGCCGTTTTCCTACCTGCGGTGGCCAAGTCTTCGTGTAGTCGACCGCTGCAGAGCTCAGAACACTCCACCTCGATCCCTCTCTTCTCACCTCCACAGGAGTCGGCCGCTTCGCAGAAAGCGCCATAATCGACACAAGTTCGACGTTGTACAACTTCTTTGCTCCAAACTCCAACGCCTTTCACCAAATACATCAGCGTTGTGCATTCAACTCCGTAGGAAACAGAACGCTCACCATTTCTAAGTATCCGGCCGTCGACATGATCGGCTCGCCCTTGATGACATGCTCCGCCAAATCCGGGTGCGTCTTCTCATTGATCTGCAACTGCGGATAGTTCAGGGGCCCGTTCCTCTGCTGCCTCTGACGCGCGATCTCCGCCGTCGGCGCCGTGTACGGCACGTCCTTGCGCGCGAACGGGTACGCCGGGAGTACGTCCACGGGCGCAGGCGCGGTCCCAAACAGCGCGTCGAAGTCCGCGCGCGTGTACCCCGCGACGACCAGTTTCCCGACCGCCTCCAGGAGCGCGGCAGCCTCGACCGGCTGGCGCTCGCTCGACCTCGGCCGGCGCAGCGGGCATACCACCGCCGCGGTCTTCTGCTCCGTGATCGCGGAGACATAGCTGGTGAGAACCGGGTGCGGGCCGAGCTCGACGTAGATCGCGTGCGGGTGTTTCTGCACGATCCCCTGGACGGCCTCTGTGAACCTGACCGGTCCGCGCGTGCTGTCCCAGTAGTACTCCGCGTCGTATAGCGACTCCTGCAGGGACCCGGTCTTCGTCGACCACGTCTCCACGGTCGTCGGGCTGACGCGATAGCGCGAGAAGACGCCTTCCACGAGCCGCTTGTACTCCTCCTCGCAGTGCTCCATCATAGCCGAATGTACGGGGATGCGAGTACGCAGGCGCCGCGCGAAGATTCCCGCGTCCGAGGCGGCCTTCACAGCTCGCTCGACATAGTCTTCGTGCCCGGAGAGCGTCACAGCGCCTGGGGCGTTGTAGCACCCAACTTCCAGCGTCCCTGGTCCAAGCTCCGAGATCACCCCCTCGACGATCTCAGCAAAGCGCTCGGGGGAGCAGGAAACAGCGGCCATCGTGCCCTTCTCTGACTCCAGAAGCGACATGGCCTTTCCACGCGCAATCGCGAGCTCTATCGCCAGTGCGCGGGAGCCCGCGCCCGATGCGTACAGGACGGGCGTCTCGCCTGCGGAGTGGCCGACAACAACGTCGGGCTTGACGCCAAGAGCAGCGAGGGTGTCGAAAAGCGAGATCTGGAGCATGGTGAGGGAGACGAGCGTGATTGCGATGGGCCAGATCTCTCCGAGCGGGTCCGAGGCGCGCGCGCCGTCGAAGATTCCGGTGAGCTCTATGAGCGACTGACCGGTGACGCTCTTGTAGATGTTGTCGAGCTCCAGGATGCTCTTACGGAACACTGCAGAGGTCTGGAAGAGTTCGCGGCCCACTATTACATACACACTAGTTAGTGGAAGAATTCAAGGTACTTGAACCAGTACTCACTCGCATAGTGTTGTGTGCCCTGCCCGCTGAACACGAAAACGACTGGAGGCGCTACTCTCGGCGAGAGCACCGGTTCGCTGAACTTCACCACAGCGCCCTTGCTCTGAATCGCGAACGATCTCCACGTCATCGAGCGTGCCCTACGAGCATACGCACGCGCTGCCGCCTGCTGCACATCTCCCGCCCATGCGCCCACCCTGTCGACGATGTCCGTGGCAGAAGCCGACGCCGACCGGGGAGACAGGCCCGCCGCAACATAGAGCAGCGGAACGTCAAACGCGTTGATCCAGAAGGATGACGGCTTGGGGGATACCGCAGGGGGGCCCTCTACTACGCAGTGCCCGTTTGAGCCTCCAATACCGGAACTCGTCATGGCTACGAGCCCGCGGCCAGACGACGCGCGTACGGCCAGCGGTTCCGGCTCCAAGGGGACGCGTAGTTTGTACTCCTTCCATTTGATCGCAGGGTTGGGAGTCTTGAGGTTGACGTTCGGCGGGATCATCCCGGTCTCGAAGATGGAGCAGACCTTGCAAAGCGAAGCCAAAAATGCGGTGATCTCCAGGTGACTGCAGAGAGCCGATGTTCAGTCCCGGTAATACGACACTCCGTAGAATACGCACCCGACGTTGCCCTTAAGACTGCCGATGACAAGCTCGTCATCTCTGCTGAACTCCTTCGCGACCCAATTCGCCTCCGTCGGGTCTCCCATCGCAGTCCCGGTGGCATGCAGCTCGACGAAGTCGACCTCGCGTGGGTCACGCCGAGCCTGTGCGAAGGCGCGCACCATTGCTTCCT
>MNAD01000174.1:0-50354 GCA_001895945.1 Trametes pubescens
CCGCGGAAATCGCGAAAAGTGGGCTAGCGGGCGGTGGCGCGATAACGGGCGCATCACCGCATAACCAGACGAGCCGGACGGGAGGTGTACAAACACTCCTACTTCTGTGGGCAGCACTTAGCGATGAAGAATAGATGACTTTGGAGAAGATATAAAAACAGATGGCAAATGGACAACGGGCCAGACGATGTCAATGCCAGCTTCCACGAACACGAGGCCCTGGCCGAACGCGACAATCAGGGGCGACGTCCCTCTATGTGGAGTGATGAATTTGTTGCTGGTTTGGAAGCAGACGTGGGCGTCGGTCCGTTCGGCTGCGGTCGCACTTCCTTCGCGGCAAGAGGCAGCACGGACCCTGTCGCGGTATTCTGCGTGGATGCTAGCAGACGGAGAACGATCCTCTTGGACAGCGGATTGGTCCCTCGTGTTCATGTCCACGGACAAGGCGGCATATAACGGAGTCGGGCGCAAGATGGTGCTGAGTTCCGAGTGCTGGGTCCTGCCGGGCGCTGAAAGGCCTGCTGGTAGTGATCGTGAAAGTGGACGTGGAGGGTGATCATGCGGCGGGGCCGGGCGCCAACAGTGCCGAGGAGTCCCAGCGACTCTTTTGCGTGACGAGCTGTTCATATGATATTGCGCAGACTTTCGGCAAGACGATGAGGCAGCTGATCATGTGCTGACATAAGTGAGATGAAACCCACTGTAGTAGGAAGTTGCCGACTACCGTTGAATGAGTGCGATTGATTGCGGGTGTATGCGCTCAGCGTAGACTGCATACCCTAAAGCGAGTGGCAGGCCCCGCAATGGACGGTGTCCGTTTGGTGAGCATACGTACACGAGGAGCCAACGTCAACCGCACCTCAGCTACTTCTTGTGCCTTCTCCCCCCGATGAACGTGAACACCATGAACCTCAGCTTTATCTGCAAGTTCAGCAGCCCTACGAACTCGGTCGTCGTCGACAGCGCTACCGGGGAGCGCTTGTTCGAGTTCGCGACCCCCTTTGGCCTCCACTGGCGCACCGTGACAACACTGCGGGATGCACAGAGCAATGTGGTCGGTGAACATAAGAGCGGCTGGACCCGCGACGAGGTGACGTACCAGGGACGGACGATGCTGATGTCAGACTGGCTCGTCAAGAAGGGCTTGTCGTCGAGGTTCGTACCGCGTGGCCTTTTCGTTGCCGGCATGCAGCACGTACTGATCCGCGGCCAGCAATCACGTCTTCGTAGCACCCAACGGGCGGTCATACGAGTGGGAGAGGGATTTGGCAGCCCAGGGAGGAGGGACATACAAGGTGCGCGGCCAGGCATTTATGGAGTGCCTGATGTTTCGGACGGATGAGTAGCAGTAACCTCCTCGCATTGAACTTATGACGACACGTACAGCTTCTCGACTGCCAAACGGGAGCATTGGTCGCGCGGGGGCACCGCAAGCGTACGCGGCTGTTCTCGTCCTCGGGAGAGAAATTGAACATCGACGTGCCCCCGGACGGACTTCCGCTCCTGGATGCCATTGTCTTCTCGTTCTTCCTGTGCGAGCTGATGGCGAGACGCAAGGAGAGTGCAAATAACGGGTTTGGCGTGGGCGGGGCCGGTATGCAGCTGGGTGCTCCCATCTCTGGATAGAACGACTTAGACAAGTCTAGTAATTTTGATTCTTTCGACATTGTTGCCGTTGTCCGGTATGTTGGAGGGTGTTTTTCCTATCAAGAATGTCAAGTTCGCCCTGTGAGGCCGCGGTGACGAGGGAAACACCGATGTGTACCGTACAAGTCGAGACACAGTCACATTACAATTGTCCAGCGAGAGTCGACACAGATAATGATCGGCTAGAAGTCACGTAGATTAGAATCTGCAGGACGACGAAGACCTAGTGTCAACAACTTCCGAGAGTGAGGAGACATGGACTAGATTGATAGACATATGTGGAGCAACCAGAATGGCAGAAATATTGCGAGAGACGAGAGTATCGCGAACGAGCTACACCGGCTAGCGCCTGCAGCAGTGAAGAGACGAGCGCTCCGAACGGAACGGGCCGCCTGGCCGAGTCCGAAACAGCGCGCGATGGAGAAATTCGCTGCCCTGCGGCACCGTCCGGAACCTCGAGTGTAGTGAGTCCGCGTCGAGGCAGATCGATTGCATGCATAGTGAAATATGTCTCAGGACAAGGATGAGCGGAGGTGGGTGGAGATTAAGTGCTACATATTGTAAACTCATGAGTAAGCCGTTGTGGTTCCTCTATACCTCAACAGCTCGGGCTTCATGGAACGCCTTCACCATCGACTGAGCACTATTGGCCCCAAGGGTCATCTCGACGTTCCTCAGCGTGATAGCGGCAAACTTTTCCACCGTCACGAACATCTTCTCCTCCCACGCAGCAACCGCAGCCTCCCGCTCCTCCCGCCCCCAACCCTTCGACACCGCCTCCGCGATGACGAGGCCGAGGTCCAGCCCGTCCCGCATGGAAGGTTCGCGCCCGCACCCGCGTACGGGCTCATCAGGTGCGCAGCGTCGCCGATGAGTGTGACCCCGGGCTTATGGTCCCAGCAGTGCCCAACGGGGAGGTAGTACAGCGGCCGCATGTAGATCGCGCGCTCGTCGCTCCGCTCGATGAAGTCGTGCACCCACGGCGCCCAGCCCGCGTAGATGCCGTGCAGGACCGCTTTCGCAGCCTTCGGGTCGCGCGGCAGCGTCCAGTCCTCGCTCTCCCGGTGCTAGGCGTACGCGCGGATGCGTCCGTCGCCGTTGCGCTGGAAGCCCATCACCTTCGCGTCCTCGATGAGGTAGCAGCTGCCCTTCCCGACATGCTCGCTGATCTCGCGATTCTCGGGGAGGGCAGCGACGGCGGGCGGGAAGGAGATCTCTGCGCCGGTGACGCCGTGGTAGAGAGGGACGGCCGACGAGAGGAGGGGCCGGATGCGAGAACGAGCACCGTCTGCGCCGACGACGATGTCCACGACGGTCACCAGCCCGTTGGCGAACGTAAGCTCGTGCTGGCCGTCCTCGAGCGGGCGGATGGCGGTGAGCGCATGTCCCCACTTGATCGCGTCCGGGGGCACCGCGTCGAGCAGGATCTCGCGAAGCACGCGACGGTCGATCTCAGGACGCGCGTTCTTCAGGTCCCCGTCGGCCGGCTCAGAGCCGCCCTCGTGGAAGAAGGGGACGCCGTCTTTGCCGCAGAGTCTCGTCTCCTCGCCTTCGCGCCGCGCGAACTGCCTGAAGGCGTCTTCCATGCCGTTCTCGCGCAGCGCGCGCTGGCCGGTCTCCCATTCAAGGTCGAGGATACCACCGAGGAACGCGCGGGAGTCCTTGTCGGTCTCGCGCTCGTACAGCGTCGCGGGAATGCCGCGCTTAGAGAGCGTCAGAAGCAGAGTGAGGCCTCCGGGGCCACCGCCGACGATGGCGATGCGAGGATGTGTCTGGCTTGGAGAGGTGTTGGACATGGTGTCGGGGAAGTGATAGATGGAGAGGTAGCGAAGCCCGTGGCAAGAGGTCGGTGAGCGTTGTGAATTGAACTTGAAGTCCTACTCGGCGCTGACGAAACTTTATAGCACCTTCCTCGTCGCGATCTGCCGGCAAGAGTCGTCAGCACATAGGTAGAGTTTCGCAGACATCGGCAGGCTGGGGTATATCATCACCATTGCTAGAAGTTAGGTCACATCGTCTCGGGTTGTGAGGGGCTTGTGCTATGTCCGGTGTGCTGCCAGAACTACGCGTGTTGAAATGCCGCATCGTTTGACGTGTTAGAAGCTGCTATATCCGAAGGCAGCACTCCAGAGCCCAAGCGTATTCTATGGCAGTTGGGCTTGACTCCGGAGGAGGCTCTGGTACGAAGTGTGCCCCGTGAGCCGCGTCGGGCCACAGTCGTCTTCCCAGAACATAACTTCGGACGCACGCATAGGCCCGGGAGGCCGATGGTCCGACGACGTGAAGTGGGCAGGGGTCTTGACCTCCCTCCCCATTGACTCATCTTGAAGATGTCTGGGAGCTCGATTCGGAGGACGCTCGCGCAAAACATGAAAACTCCTGTGCATTCCGACGCGAGTGCCTTCTACGCCGCATCCAAAAATTGGTAGTACGAGCGGGAGAGGGAGAAGGCGACCCAATGAGGTGAGGGATACCAGGTGCGCGGCCGGAAGTTCAAGCAGCGACTATCTCAGAAGGATGAGTATCAGCAACTTCTTCAAATTGACAATGCAATGCTGTACGTACAATCCCTCTACTGACCAACAGGTGAACTGGTCCCGCAGGGCACCGCAGGCGTACGCAGCTGTTCTAGTCCTCGGAGAAGTAGAACATCGACGTACTCCGGGAAGCACTTCCGTTTTTTGATGTCATCGTAATCTCCTTCTGCCTCTCAACAAGTTGAAGACGAGACGCAGGGTAACTGCAATGGACGGGTTTAGCGTGGGCGGAGCTGGCATGCAGGGACAGGCCTGTCTCTGGGTTGAACAACTTCCACCAATCCGCTCAATCATGCCGCCGTCGTCTCATACAGTAGATGGTATGCGTCGTAGCGAGACTGTCGAGATTTGCCCTGCGAGACCGCGATGACGAGAAAAAATCAATTCGTGTCGCACAAGCCGAGACGCAGTCGCCTCGGTTTGTCCACCGAGAGTCGACATGGATGACCAGACAAGAGTCCAGACAAACCGCAATCGAAACCAGTGTTGACTTGTTCCAAGCGTTAATAGGTATATATAAGATCAAAGATGTGAAAACAAGCAATGAGAGACCAATTGGAGAGTGACTCGGAGCAGGACGAGAATCGCTCTAGACGCCATGCCGTTGAAGCAGACGGGCGCTCCGCACGGAACGGACTGACCGCGCGCGTATGGATCATTCGTCGATCGCGTACCCTCTGCGGCATCCCCTCTTCCTTTCCACAAGTACTGTACATACTAGTAGACACAGATTGACATCAGAGCCCTTCATGCCCATGCCTATGCTCGCCAAGTCATCGATTGGCGCAGGTGCACACAATCCCAGAAGGGAACTGTAATAGGAATGTTAACGCGTGGGCTCCATAAGGAATGGTTTGGTCGTGTTGCATTCCTTTCATTACATCATGCCTGTCTACACAATGCGTCCAGATATCCCACAGCAGTCCAGCCCAAGTACATCAGTCGCGGAGAAGAGACCTGTTCTAAAGAGGGCTGTCATTCTTCATGGAACCCACCCGCAGCCCTCACGGCCTCTACGAGCCGTTTATACTCCCTTAGAAGCTCCCCAACTTCCGATACCTTGATATCATCCTCGCTGCAGTTCAAGAATCGACTGTTGGGGGGCGATATCCGGATCGCAATAGGAGACTGCGGCCGCGATGACACAGGCGACTCGACTTGCTTGAGAGTGCCCGCCCCGTGGGGTGGTACCATCAATGACGAGCGACGAGAGCCCGTCGGGGACATCTAGATGTCCCTGTCAGCATCTCACTACAAGGTACGGCAAACCAACGCACCTTTGGTGGTTCGCCGGGAGCGGATTGGGACAACCGCGATAGCCCAGGGACACTCGCTAGACGGTCTGCAAGCGTTTTCCGCCCGCTTGCAGACGCGGCCTTACGCTTTCGGGCTTGTCGGCTGCGCTGGCTCATCATGCTCTCGAAGCTCCGGATGCTCCGCGTGTCGTGTCCCTCCTCCTCCTCTTCCTCTTCTTCATCGTCTTCTTCGTCCTCTTCATCCTCCTCCTCGGACGTCGTCCCGTCCTCCGGCAGCATCGAGCGGCTCGAACCCGGCCGCGAAGGGACGTCCATCATCTGCTGTCCCGCCTCTTCCGTGGGCGCCGACTTCGAGCGCCCCGGAAGAGACGCAGCGATGCTTGCGATCGAGAAATGCGTGTCGCGCCGCAGAAGACCGAATCGCGGCTGTGTGATGTTCCACGGGGCCGAGCTCTGGTCGGCGTCAACGGGCGGCGTGGCGACGCCCTCTGGGTTGGCGTCCGCGGCCTGCCCAGGGAGGAGCGAACGCAAGACGCCGAAAGACGTGTCGACGACGCCCGTGAGCACCTTGTTCGCGGAGCCCGCAAGCGCGTCGACTTGCTGCTCCACGCGGCCGCGCAGGCTCGCCTGGGGCATGCGCGGCGAGCCCGCCTCTGAGCCAGCGCGGTTGATAGGGATGGGAGAGAGTTCTGCGGTGCTGTCGGCGGCAGTCATCAGCACTCGTGCGCGCGGTGTGGGGGAGGAGAAGGCAAGAGTGTGAGACTCGTGGACGGTGCAAAGCCTGGCCCCTGCCACGCGGGGGCCCACGAATAACAGAGCCGGAGATGGAAACGAAGCAGCACAGCAAGCGAATGACCGCATCTCAGAACAGCAGCGTCTACGCACCTGATCACCATCTTCTCGCTTTCGCCGAGGCCCAGTGCGGCGAGGTCGACGTTCTCTAGGAACTCGGCGACGGCCATGAGGTTTACGAGGCAATAGCCCTCCTCGCCCCCGGCGTCCCGCTCGCGCCTGAAGCGCTGCGTGAATAGGAGGTGCGACACGAGATGAGGCGGGTTCGCCTTCACCACGGCAAATATCAGCAGCGGGAGGATGATATCGCCTGACACGGGCGTCGGCGTCGTGACAGGGGACAGGGGGCGCGACGGAGCCTCGGGCGGCGGGGAGACGGTCAGAATGGGGGACGGTGTCCGGATTGAGCCGGAGTTGACAGAGGCGTCGTCGGGCGTGAGCAGCTCTGGGTGATCGCTGGGGGCCAAAGGTTGCAACTCGGCAGCTGGGCTTTCACTGTCTGGGGAGACGATGACTGCAGGCGGAGGAGAGACCGCCCTGTCCGATTCATCATCATCGGACCCCTGGCTGCGATTGAACGAACTCGCACGCGGAGTTTTCTGGTCCGCCAATTCGTCCTCTGCCCTGAGGCGCAAAGGCGGCAGCTTCGAGAGACCATCTACGGATGCGTTAGACCGCGCAGACACGATAAGACTACACATATGGGCGTACCGACGAGGATCTTGTGCACTGACACCAACACTCCTGCCTTGTCGGCTGGAGCGCGGCATACGGAGTCGAGTTGCATGAGAGCTATCATAGAGATGTCATCAAAACGTGACACATGTCGACAGTTGTGAAAGAGGACCTACTCTGCCCACAAGCCCTTACTAGTGCATCGACTTCCCTCGTAGCGCGCCCTACATCGACACCGAGGTGACCAAGTCCGAGATCCAACAAGTTGACTGCTGCGATACGACTGGACAGCGCCTCGTCGTGACACACATCATCCGAACCAGGAGGCAGGAAAAGCCTGGAGGAGAAATGGTTAGCAACATACATACTCCCGAACTTAAAAAGCTGTCGAATACACCAACCTGTCGTAGAAAAGCGAGCAGATCACCCTCTCCACAGCGTCCATGACACGCGTCACATGCAGCGACTTCGGACTGTCCCGCTCCTCATCCGTGTTGCTCTCCTTCTCCTGCTGCTCGCTCGCATCCCGTTCCGCCTCCTTCTCCTCCTTGTCTCTCTCGCTCTCCCCCTCACTCCCGCTGCCGGCTTTCGGGTGCCTACGCCACCGCCTGCCCTTCTGGCGTTCGCGAGCAACGTCCTCCGCCCATCGCTTGGCGACCTCGTCCTCAAGCTCGTACCAGAACTCCTGCATCTTGCGTGCGACCTCCTCCGTGCCGCCCTCCACGACAGCGGCTGTCAGGTCCCCCGCGATCTCCCATATCGGGGCATCCGTGGCCTTCCGGCCAGGGCTCCCAGTGGGACCCAGCCCGCTGACACGCCTTGCGCCCGCCACTGGCGCGGACTTTCCCTGCACCACCGGGGCTAGGAATTGGGACCACTCGATGACTTTCTCCCTGGCCCAAAGCGGCACCCCCTCGTTCGTCAAGACGTCCTCGAGCTCTCCTTTCAAGGCATTCGCAATCCCAGCCAGCACCTGCGCGCGCTGTATACGCGCCCCTATGACGTATGCAGGAACGTTGTGCGGCGTAGTGTGCTCGGCGCTAGAAACGGGAGGAGTGCCGGTGGGTGAAGTAGACAACCCGGGAGACGTCGCTGGGCTCTCTGTAGGAAGCGCTAAAGGGCCTGTCGTCGGACTTGCCGGGGGCGTCGGTGTGCTCACATTGGCGCGTCCGAAGAGAGACGCGAAGGGATTAGAGAGCCGCACCGCAGTGCTCGTGCTCCCCGCAGGTTGCGTTGAGATGCCTGGCCGCATCGGGGGGCGCGGGGGCAGCGGGGGACCCTTGGGATGCGGCGCAGGTCGGGGTGGGAGAGGGAGATTGGCAACGTGTGCGTGTACTCCGAATGAGGGGTATGGATGTGCAGTTCTGGCGGGATGGATGGTGTGATGGCCATGGACCGGAGACGACGATGGCGAAGACGACAGGGGTCGCGGGAGCGGAGCGAGGGCTGCGTACGCTGATGCTCGTGTGGACGGGCTCAGCAATGCCTGGAATGGCTTCGAAGCCGGCGAGAGTGTCGACCGGAATGTCAGTGCATTCCTGCTCGTATCGCGGGACACAAAGAAGGCAATTCCATATTCAAATTAGGACCCGGCTGCGCGGGGAAAGAACACCAAACACATACTCTGTGATTGAGCCGCGAAGCCCTGATAGAGTTGTGACACTTGTGGTGCGGGATGCCGCGCTTGCGTGGCAAAATGCGACGTGGTCCCTGATGAAATCCGGCGTGATGGACACATTCGCTGGATGTTGGTCGCGGGGCAGCAAAAGTGTGGCCTGCGGCACAATTCGGACGCTGCATCAGCCTGCCAAGTAAGCCCGACGAAACGCTGTGGGACTGACCTTGCCATCTACGACGGCGTTCCACACCTCATTCCATTCGGGCAGACGCTCCGCCTCCAGCGCGAACTTCTCCAGAATGAGCCAGCCCGTGCTCGCTGAATCGAGTCCGTCCTTCTGTGCCGCAGCTTTAAGATTCATCAACTGCAGCCTGTTGGCTGCGTCACGATCTGGTGGTGCCGCAGGATGCATGGACGCGCCTGTAGTCGTGGTCGTGGTCGCTGGGGAGGGCGCTCCCCGTTGTCTAGGGGTGTATGGCACATACCGTGGGCCCGGTGCAGTAGCACTGGCGAGCGGGGTGTCGGCTGTGGTCGAAACGGTTGCAGTGGAGGGTGATGTAGAAGGCGAAGGCGAGATTCCAGGAGCAGGGGAGAGGAGGGGGTGGGCAGTTAAGCTTTCATGCGAGGTATCGCGCTGGATGGCGAGGCCAGAGCGACCGATGGAGCCCGCAGGGAAGAGAGGATCGCGTCTAGACATGGTTTATAATGCGGTGTCGGTATTGCTCGATTCTGAGTGACAGTCTACACGGCTTGGGTGGAGGCGTATGTGGTCGGGAGACGGGTATTAGGTGCTGTCAATCGTGTCTGTACGCCCTCGCATTAGTGACTCCAATGGATGCAAAACGGAGAAGGCAGCCACACAGAAATCCACGAACCCTAGTATTGTGCACCGGTCTTCCATATGCTACAAGTCAACAACTAAAAGATGTCTGAACGCAAATATAGCAAGTTAGCACTGTTACACATTCACAAACCGTCAATATCCAGGAATCGCCGAGTGGAGACTGCTAGGGGTAACATGGAAGAGGCAGAAGGACATGTCAACGCTCATTGGGAGCCATGGCTCAGAGAACTGCCTCCACTTCCAACAGAACGTACGCACGATGCTACGCTTTTCGGACGCTCATTCGCGGTGCAGCACCGCATGCCCGCGGAGTAGCAGACATGGAAAGCCGACCACTACCTGAGTTCCACTACGCACCGCGCAATGCACAGCTGCATGGCGCACTTCCAGAAGACAAGGGCATGGCACTGGTACGAGCGCGATCCCTTGCGGAACATAGAAGACACAGCAGTACTCACCACACGTCCCAAATACTGCCTGATTACGCTCCCTACGCGACCAGAAGCCGATTGCTTCGCTTCAAACGTCGGAGTATGGTAGCCCGACCCCAGTAGAGTAATAGTCAAGCACTAGTCCAGCGCAGGCCGAAAACCAGCTAGAAACAAGATGGCCGGCTGATGTCGGAGTCTGTGATTGTGAAGACGGTCCGCGCGGCACGCGTTGATAGATGCGACACCTTGAAGACTTGATGGACGCAGCGAGACGGCAGTAGACGTCCTCACTACAGCTCAGCGGGTGAAAGTGTAAAGCAGAAGACGATGTCGAGCGCAACGCAGCGGTCGCAAGCGTCGAGCTAATCGCTAGACGCCCATAGCGAGTAATGGCTATAGACGCGCATCGGAGGGCGCGGGAATTTGATGGCGCATCAATATCGTATCCAAAAACGGAAAGTCATTCTTCCGAATCGCTCGGCGACTCGAACTCGTTCGTCTTGCTAAACGTCGTTCTGAGCAGTCTGCAGTCGCGAAGAAACGTTTGACATATGTATCTCGATTCTTCCTACTTCACGGTGGTACGATGCTCACCCCTCCGACCGGTCTCCGGACCTCAGACGACCATCGGGACTCAAGCTCGCCTCATGTCGCACTGACGCTTAGCCGTTCGCGCCAGAAAACGTCGTAGAACACGTCGCCTCTCAAGTAGTCTGCAGAAGCTTCCCCGCCAACCGCCCGAGCCCGCGCCGTCGTTCGCAGAACAGCGTAACCACGCCCGCCAGTCCCACCAAGAACAGTCCAGCGACGAGGACACCGTTCCATTCGGCCCCTTGACGAACCTTCGACCCCGCACCCCGGTCGGTTTGATGTGGCGGCAATTCCAAGCCCATGCCGTACCCCTTATGTCAGGACGGGCCGACGCGGAGCACCCGTTCCCAAACGAAGGACGCGCCACACTCCGCTCAATGGCCTCCAACGCGCGGCGGAGTGCGCATTCTACGCGAAGGGCGCGTCGTGAAGGCCGCCTCGTACGCGAGCAACGAGGCCCGGGGCCGCGACGTCCGGACGGACTCGACCCCGCAACCCGCGTCGGGCACGGCGGGATCCTATTCGAGGACAAGGGTCGCGCACCCGCCTCGCAAGCGAGCCAATTCGAGTCCGCCCCGCCGCTTCCGGAAGTCGCGCCCCTGCAACCCTGCGTTCACGCGTCGGCGTTCCGTGCCCCCCCTGTGTTCGCTGTCCGTCCAACATTGGTCCCGGTGGGCGCGCGACTGCGGCAGGGTTGCGCTCAGGATCGTCTCAGCAATACTCGGACGTTTAGGCTGCGACAGGATCGCGTGTATGCGCGCGCGCGTCCGTGAATCCGCGGGTACACCGGATCGGCCTGAGCTTCTAGTGTGCGGCGGCGCCGCCCGACACCGGACGTCAGTTTCGTGACGCGCTGACGACGCGCACGGACAAGGGCGGCTTTCAGCCCGACGCCGCGCCGCTCAGTTGCAGCCCGCCGACGCCGCGCCGTAGCAACTACGGTGCATTTGCAATCCAGGTAGAGTTGATGCGCGCGGGGTCGGGGATACCGGCGGCGAGGGGGTAGGTGTACAATGTTAGAGGAGGCCTGTAGTCAGTGATGCAGAGCGACGACATCAACATGAGCGCGATAATGTGGTGCGCAGAAGGAATAGCGCGGGATGTAGTGCAGCGAGTCGGGGAATGTGTATGTGCATTATGGCCGGTAGGATCACGGACCGGGTTCTTACATGTCGCATATGTATCGAACTGTACTACTTACTTACGGCAGGACTCACCGACGAGATCAGGATCTGCGAGCCACGCAAGCCTTCTTCCTCGGTGTACCCAGATGACAAACGACACGCAGACATACAATGACATGCCCGAGGCTGCTATCGCGCATCGCGGAGTTGAAGAAGGCAAGTAAGCAGTCGCTTGGTCACCAAGGACGACGCGCTGCCGTAGGATTAGTAGTGTCGCACGAAGCCTATTCATTCGCGGCGCTGCGCATCATCAGCATTAATGCTGCACAACTGGCAGGGAAGCGGCACGCGCCGCACGCGTCGTCATATCACCTGCCACGCCTGACAAACGCGCCGCTGCGACTCGACACGCGCCCGTGGCCGTCTGGCAGGCGTGTACGTACACCATGCGGCCACGCCCGATGCCGGCGCACGACGTGTGCAGCATCGCGGTGCCGGGGGGCGACAAGGACGCTGTACGCTCCGCGTGCACAGCGGTGGGGGGACGGCGAGGACTCCAAGATTCCATGTCTTATCCCGCCCGCGTGTAATGACCGGTGGTATGCAGGCGCGCCGTGGCGTATTCGCAATAGGCTCAAAGAGCGGTATCCGGACTCGGAGGGTCGTAGACGCGGTGCGGTGCCAATGGTTAGGGGATAGCTCGAACGGTGAGACGTGGGCCCGGTCAGCGACTCGAGACGGAGGAGGCGGGGAGAAGTGCCGCAGTCACGTCGACTCAGAGCGGTGCCTAATCCGGATAGACCCATAGCGCGGGAGCAGAGGACGAGCATCGAAGAGGACAGTGTGAGAGGCTGTATCATGATGCTGATGGCTTCCTGGTCGAGATAGAGCTTCGTCAATGGATTGCTCATCCAGTTATCTGGTTCATAACCATCTTCTGCAGGACCACAGCTGTGTTAGCAATACCAGGAGTAGAGGAGTGGATAGGAGCATACCTGCGAGGCACCGATAAGCCGCTGAGGTGCACATGGTGCTCCGGAGGAGGAGCTGGTGCGGTGCTGGGATAATGGGCGCTCGGGGTCAGGGACGATTGGCCATTTGCGGGGAAGGCGGGCGCTGGGGAAGCGTGAGATTCGAATGCCGGAGGCCCCGTGTGCGGACGCGGCAGAGCGCGAAGTGACTGCCGACCTCAGCTGGGAGGCGCCCTGGCGACATGGTGGGATCCTTCGATGCCTTGTGCACTTGCTTGTCGTCGGGAGAAACCCGCCGGTCTTCTGGAAACCCACAGCGGTGAATGCAGTCAATTTAGGCAAGCGTGCCGGGCGCAGCAGGTTGCAGCCCGGCGTGGGGTCCCCGTGGATTCAGAGTTCCCCCACCACCCCAGACGGCTTGGAACTACGCCGGAGTGCAGCGGGGGAGTCGGGCGCAGGCTGGGCGGGAGGGACGGTGAAACGGATCGACGAGGAGGGCCATGTGGAGGGCGCACAGGCCGGTGAGGTGGAGGATTAGGTAAGGGGAAGAGAGAAGCGTTGTGGCGGCGGCAACCCCGGCGGCAGCGTCGAAGCCGATTACTATATGAGTCCGCCCGCATAGAGCGCTAGAAGGGCCTTAGTCCCCGGTCTTGACGGACTCCGTTCGCTCCTTAGTCTCGATTCCATCGCACCCGGCCTCCTTATATCATAGCCGCACCCTTCTTATATCCTATCTCGCCCTCCCTCCTCAGCCCGCCCTCCCCTCCTCACCGTCTATCCCATCCTCGACGCTAGTCGCCATGCAGGTCAACATCCACCCCAGCAGCTTCGTCCTCGGACAACCCATCACGCCTGTCTCATGGCCCCGCAAGCTGCCCAGGCCCTCCCACATTAGTGTCAACGTGAGCTCGCATCCCATTCTCTGTATGTTGCATCCAATAACCCTTTCGCAGACTTCCCGTCGGCCTGCCTCTGCAGATTCGACCTGCACAGTATCCTCCACCTCCTCATTACCTCCCTCACCATCCTCCATCTCGCCGTCCTCGTACACAAGTTCCCTCCCATCACCACACTCCTCGCGTTCCGAGTCTGAAGTACACCGCGCTGTGTCGCGTCTACTCAGTCTCACGAAGCAGCTCCAGGAGGTCATCACGCTCTGGGCAAACGGGTCGGCCGATGAGGCGCAAGTGAGCGACGCCTTCGTCCTCGTCGGGAGCCAGTTCGACTCCACGGTACATGCATTCTGGCATGTAGGCATTGACATGAGGTGAGTTCTCGTCTCCTGCAAACTTCTCTTCCTCTGCACGCATTCTCTGTTACTTTCCTTTTTGGGATACATACCATTATCGCCACTCCCCCGCCGCAGCGTGTTCTCCGCGTCTTGTTCTTCCTCTGTCTTGTGCTGTCGCACACTGTTGTCTGCGCGCTGCCGCCGCCCCGCGGAGCACGGCACGCCCTGCGGCACAGTAGCTCACGTCACTCGCTGTACTCCTTGGCTCGGCGTTCCCTCCGGAGTGGTCGGACTGCGGATGTCGGCCGGGTAGCTTTCTCTTCGCTTCACTCCTACCCGACCCTTCCGGCTGCCCTGAGTCAAGCTTGTCTGCTCCCGAGGCTTATCCGGCGTGCGCTGCGCCGGAGGGCACGCGTTACTCGTGTCTATTCTCAGCTTCGCCACTTCCTATTGTTGGTCGCCTGCCTTATTCGCGCTTCTTACCCTTTACTACCTTCCTGTTTAATTTCGCTTTTTGAATACACCGTTTTTTCCGCTTGTTATCGCGAGAACATTTCACTCATTGCTATTTGACGCTGCAGTGACCTCTACGACGTGCCTACATCTCTTCGGACAGTCCTCGAGGGACTGCTTGCAGAAGACCCTTCCCCCGCGGTCCTTGCGCGATATTCGCCCAGGATACGCAAAATCATCGTGGAGCTTCTCCAGGGTCTCCAGCGGAAGCAGATGCCCTACTGGTCTGCGATCGGCCGGACCAAGGACAACGGCTACTTGTCGCCCGTGCCTGCAACGAGTATGCGCGACAGGTGAACCCGCCCACTCGCCTTTTCCCTTCTTGCAACCCGAGGCCCTCCTCGATGCAGTACGAATTCCACGGCATTCGCGCCCTAGTCGCGTTGGCCTCCCCCCGCTCTACGGGCGATTGCGTCCCGCTGTATCATCTGAATGACCCACCGAGCCGCCTTCGCCGCCGTGGGCACACCCAATGTATCCATAGATCCATCGCAACTTTCTTTGCCATCTGGGACCACGGATTCCGAACTTGGACGCGCACTATCGAGCTCCCTCTTGGTTCTTCCGGGAGCCTCCACGGTCTCGCCTGTCCCGCGTGGCGACGCCGCCGCATTCCACAGTCCGCCAACCCGGCCTCTGCAACGTGCGCCATTACCCTACCGTCTCGCAGTAATCCGGTTTCCACGTCGATCCCCGCTTCTTTTTCGCATCACCCGTGCCGTCCGCGCCCGCGCCCTTCGCACATACTCGTACGTACGACTTAGCAACAGCTGACATTACACGTCGCGCCCATGTCTCCCTTCACGCACATCCCACTTGCCCCCAATTGTTTCGTGCACAATTACTCCGCTCCCCCGGCTCTCGGTCCCGGCTTGCTTGTTCTTACTTCATCCCATCCCCACAACATGTGTATCCGTACGTTACGCACTCGATCGCCTGCTCTCGCCCGCATCGGTTCGACTCGATTCTAATCCGCTTACAAATACGCACCCTCCTTGCTGTCCAGCTTAAATTGCATCGCAACGTGTACTCCACAGTCGTCTTACTCTCTTCCCTATCTGCTTCGTGTCTCAATTGCAGACGTTCCCGGTATCTGGTTTTTAGGGCCTGCATGTTTAGTGTACCTCATGGACTTGCCTGCGCGGCGCTCGATCGTCGCTGGTCGAACAAATTGAATACAATAACTGCGCTTCGAAGTTCGCACCGTCTGTCTGCGTGGACGCTCCCCGAGAACCGCATGGCGGAGCCCCCATAATTGTAGGTAGCAGTGCATGCATTTCGCAGCACAAGGACATAGGATACAAGCTTGTGGCTCACAATGACATACCAACGTACGCGTTTCGCCCACATTCCATATTGACGTGTACAAGGTTCAGTCGTCAGTCGTGCGGCGCGAGTCCGCCGTGCCACCAAATACACGCAGCATGGAACGCACGAAGCCGTACTAATGCATATGCACACGGGCGGCGGAAGCTTCCGCGCAGAAACGCACGCCGCGGAGGCCTACCGCCCGCGAAGGCGGCGGCGTATTCACTATTCAGCCACCTGGGAGGGGTTCTCCGGATACGCCACGCCGCCGGAGAAGGGAGCGTGTCGTCACCCCGAGTACAACTTGCCACCAACACGTACAGACTCTGACTTCTTCAAGTTGACTTGACGCCATAGGAGGGGGAGGATATCCGAAGTGTTACACGCATAGCGCGTATGATCATCTGCCAGCGCTGTGCCACGCGGGGCTCGCGGGATGTCGCTGCCAGGTACGTGCACTCCACCGGGATGCATTTTCGGCGGTGCGGCGTACGCAGAAAACAAGGGAGTCATCATGGCGAATAGACGTCGGCGTCGGCGTTGATTGCTGTGCACCCGGACATCCCGCGCGGGAGAGAAGCGTCGTGGCGATATCCTTGAGCACACGTCGCCGAGGAATGCGGACGTATCCAAGGGGCGCGCGATCGCCTGGTGGTGGCCAGATACGCACCGCGTGGTGCGCGCGCAGCCACCGCGGTGACAGCACGGTGTTGTACTCGTGGAGGTACTACGGCTGCGCCGTGTCCAGATAGCACTGGAGCGCACCCGAGCCCTGAACGCGTCCTGACAGTGGCACCACCTAGTACTCTAGCTCACAGAGTTACGTATCGTGACGATATTCAGGGACGGTCTACGCCGCACTGCAACCATGTGTGAATATCCCGAACGAAAGGAAGTGTGTTTCCGACGGGGAGCGAGGTCGGGCGTATGGCGGTAGCCTCGGAGTCTCCGTGCATCTGGCTGGACAGCTTGAGGGAACATGTCTCCGTGACGATCTGGAGCGCGCGAGAGGGCGGGACGGGGTGGGAAGGCGAGTCCGTCATGGACTGCCAGACGTCTCGATGAGCGCGACTGAGCGAGGCCCATGGACACGCGTGACGCGAATGTTCCATCCTTATAGTCCGTGTTGACTTGCAGAGATGTCTGATATCCACTACCTGTACAGCATGGATAGCTTTGGTTTACACTGGGTGTCCCGCTGCTGAAAAGACCCATTCGCATTGAACCCGCACTACAACGGAGTGACAGTAGAGAGGCGCACGGTTGTCAACGCGAGGCATATTAGCGCGTCATAATCCACCACGGACCCGAACATCCCTCGCTTCGCGCGCTTCAACATGACCGACGGCGCACGGAGGCGAGCAGCACGAACGATCTAGCAGAACGCGTCAACGACACGCCGAGCGCGCGGGCACGTCTCCGACGCGGGGCGCCGGGGGCACATACGTGGTCCCGAGCATCCCTGCGCCCGAAGTGGACCTACAAACATCCACGTCAGCGAGCGGGGCGCCCGAGGAAGGGACTCGTGCGGGATCCGCATCCGCAAGGAACTGCTTACTTGGTTTGGAAGCATGTCGCCACGCACCCTGCCAGGGCGCGCCGTCGCGCGGATAGTTGGAATGCAAGGACGTACTTACTGCGCCGGAAGGTACGGTGACTTTTCCTGTTTTGGCGTGAAGTGCTCTGGAGGCTGCTATATAAGCTGCTTCGTGGTGAGCGCAGCCGCAGCGTGCGTGTTGAGCTGCCCTTAGAGAGAGCTTGTCGTCGAAGCTGCCTGCCTTCGCAGAGAGCAAGCGCCGGCGTATATTCCTGGGCCCTTTGAGACTCGGAGAGAGCGCGTGCTGCGCAAGACCGGTGTCTTGGGAATTCGTAAGTCAGCACAGTCGCACCGTTTCGGTGCTACGCCGGCACATATCGAAGGTACCCAAATGAACTTTACTAGTAGAGAACGCGGCCCTCCTAATATAGCCGTGTTGCGAGCTCCGCGTAGTACTGGGAAGGGCGTGGCCGAACCAACGTATATTTTCAGCATAGACGAATCATAACCTATGACGAAGCTGCGCAAACCTATCGTCTCCGCACAAAAAGGTCAACGTAGGCCTGTGGCTGTAAGATCGCCCTCTCAGCGACTGACCTAAGGTGGCTCCAGACGCCATGGGGAAACTCTTGCTCGGAGGGTGCCAGTATTGAGTTATTCATAGTGGAGTTCACAACATCACTCGTCACCTCCTGTATGAAAGCCTATCACCCCTTCCGTCCCCGCACTCCGGTATAGGGGTCTTGAGCGAGAGAAGGGGGGCGACAGCGAAGATGGCCAACCGAGGCGACGCCGCATCACCACGAAGACTCTTAGGTTGTGCTTTGCAGCCCGTCCTATCAAGCCAGGTGCACATACCCACGCACGCTTCTTGAGGTTCCTCCCCCGGGAACACCTGCCGCCCTGGGCTTCGAGACGGCAGGTGCTTCCGAGGTTCGAGAGCCACAGCTGAATGAGCAGGTGTTTGCTGAGTTATGCGTCAGGCCGCGGCATCATGTCGCTATGACACTGCTCTATGTTCGCCACTCAGCCGCCGACATACGGATGTACTTCTGCCCGAGCTGAAACACGGAAGGCTGGGGCATGGTAAGCTGGGCGCCTGATAGTTACCTGGCAAACATGAATCTGTGGCTTGCCTGCTGATATTCTGTCCCTCACGCCCAGGGCTCTGCTCGGAGATCTCGCCCGAGAAATCAGGATGTCCGCCTCTGGTAGGACGATGCTGACAGTCTGAAGCAGCGACGCACTGAATTGGTAGCGCTGCGACGGTTCGACACCCCGCACTCCTGTATTGCAACGACAACCTTGATGTATGCGCGCCCACGCAGAGTGATGTGTAAAGTTCATGAGGGGGCGACGGGGCCTTCGGGCAGAGCGTCGCGGGAACGAGGCGATACCGATTGCGCGCAGAGGGTTGCGGCGATGCAGAGGTGCGGGTCGGGCCGAGAGCGCGAACAGCAGTCGGAGACCGTGGATGGGACAGCGCTCGCGCGGGCGAGTTCATACCGGCAGGACGCGCCGACATGCCTCCGGCAAACGTCACGTCCCGGAGAATATGGTTCTGGCAGTGAGGTTTGAGGAACAAGTTTCACCGCACGCACGTACTCGGTGGCAGCCGCGAGCCACTACGGGGAATGGGTTGAAGAGGTAGTGGATGTATTGCAGCCGGGCGCAAAGCGGGAATTGAAGTCGCTTTTATTCACCGATGTACGTCGAAGTGGAGGTCGCTAGCCGGTTACACGCGCTGTCCACCAGGCGTAAAGTGAGGCCAAAAGTCGGGAAGGAACGTCGGACGCACCCTGATATGGCTTTCCGCTCGCTTTCATGTCTCGTCGCACCGTGAATCCGAACGACGCCTAAATCAAAACAGCACCTCTCGTGCACTACGGGCTCGATGAAGGCCCAGGCGTGTTACTCTCTGCCGCCGTGCAGGATACGTACAGTGGACACCACTAATTGCTGTTCCCAGGGATATCTACACATTCGCGGGTCAGGTCGTCGGGCGGAGCATGACAGTTTCGACGCAGTGAACTGTATTAAGTGTAATGTGCAGTCACAGGGCCGACGCCGAGCCCAAGGAACGACAAGCTGGACGGCGAAGGGCGCGTGAATGGGAACTAGGATCATTTCGCGATGGTGAGTACGTCAAGACCATTCGTTTCGGGCTCGTGAGAGGTCAGCAGAGCACGGCGGTGGGGTAGGCGGGTTTGAGAGCACCCAGAGAAGAGCAAGCCGGCGAACGAAGCAGAGCGGTCCACTGGATGCATGCCGCGCCGCCGTCGAGCTCAACGATGACGAGGGCGGGAATAAGGCTGGACAGAGGGGTCGGCGACGAGGACGGAAATGACGACGAGGGCGCGCGGTGGCCTCGTGATGAACTCGGGGCGGGGGCGGGGAAGGAGCCAATCGGAACGCTCGGCAGTCAAGAAGGAGGAGCGTGCGGAGAGCCGCTCCGGGAATACACGGGGCACGTGGCGGGAAAGGGCATTTTCCTGGCGCAGAGGGAGGCCGTGGCAAAGCGCACTGGATCGCCCGAGTCACCGTCCAATCCACGACGAGACACGACCAGGTCCAATGCTGCCCAACGTCTCATAACAAGCCCCTGCCACCGAGCCTCGCCCACCCCTCCTCCTCTCCCGTCCTTTCTGCTCGCTGCCGCTGCCGACTACGACTACACGACACGGCCTAGAAGACTTACGGCACCCCTAGCCATCCAGAATACGTCGCGGATTGGACATCATGCGCACACGACCAGGCTTGAAGAGCTGTCTCAAGATCACACCCCCGATCACCCCCGACCTCAGTGCGGCCTCCAGCCCTTGCGGGTCAGGACGCACGTCGCCCGCACCACACAGCGATGGAGGTTCATCGGTCGGCAGCGGCGGGCGCAAGACCGTTTCGTTCTGCTCCCAGGAAGAGCTCGAGGAGATTTACTTTGCGGACGAGTGGGACCGGAGCCCCGCCGCCGTCACGCCGAAGCTGTCCTACCAGTGCGTGCCTGTCTCCCCGTCTCTGTTTTCCTCCAGCGGTGCTCCCCTCCGCTCCCTGCTTTGTTGCCTAGTCGCATGGTACGGTGCCTGTTTGTGGCGAAAGAACTGGCGTGTGAGGAGTTGCACAGGACCCCTAGGACCTCCGAAATGTGGTGTTCTGGTCTTCGCTGTATATGGGTCTTCGGATGCGGATTTGGCTCGCGCCATGCGCAAGGCTCGCGTCTTGAGGGTGGTCCGGCAGTTGTGCAAGGCCCATCAGAACTCAGGGATTTTGCTTGCGCTCGCACCTATTCTTCGAAATCTACAGCGACGTCATCGTGACGGAGGCGAGCTTTCGCTCTGTGTTACCGACGGTTTCTACGATCATGTTCCTGCGCCGGCTCCCGTCTAGCGGACCTACTTTACGCCTATATACCCTCCAATCGTGCCGTGTATCCTTGCTGACCGTCCCCGCAGGGACATTCTTGAGCTCAAGCAGCTTCGCATCTCTCTCCCGTACACCCCTCCTCCGCCGACTTCCCGTCAACCCTTCACTACCTCCTCGCCCTCGGCCGCCGCGAACGCCTCGAATAAGCCCCCATTTCCTGTCTCGCGGTTTGCCACAGGCCCCTCATTCACGCCTTCCAAGTGGAGGAATCGTTCGCAACCTCAGCACGCGGACCCCGAAATCCTACCTTACCTTGACGCGGTTCCCATCCGCTTACTGCCCCTTCTCCCTCAGTCTTCTCCACCGGAGCGCGAGTCTTCCCTACCGCCGGAGCAGCATCCGCAAACCCCGACTCCCACTGCATCACCTGAGAGGAGACCTATTCTGCCGCCACCAAGAGAACCACCAGAAATCAAGATAGAGCCTGCCGTCACCTCACCCACCTCGCCCACCTCTCCTGCCTCCCCAGTGCGCGCGAGAATGTCGAACTTTGCCTTCATGCCTCTGCTGCCAGTCCAGGACCCGGTTCCGGCTCCGCCACCACCCGTGCTGCCTCCCAGCGGGCCTGTTCGTCCGAAGCGGACGTTTAACATGACATTCCTCCCCGTAAACGCCGTCTCTGAAAGTGAACCTTTGATGCCGTCTGACGCAGGGTCGGGCGTGCATTCAAACAGTCCGATGGTGGGAACAGGCGCCCCGTTACCATCGTCATCGTCGTTCGCCAGTGGGAATGATCCGCGGTCAAATGGCGCTGGCCAGCGGGCATCTTCCTCACCAAATACCTCTTCCTCCCCCCTTCCCCACGCACCCGGCCAGCTTCCGCTGTCATCCACAATGTCCCCGCCGATATTCGCTCTATCGCTCTCCTCATCCATTTCGCAGGGTTCTGCCTTAGAGTCCGATGGAGAAACCGACACGACTGACACCTACGCTTCCGACACGGATGCGGAGAGTGACGCTCCCAGTACAAGTACGCTTGGCAGCTCTCTAAACTCTCCGCCGCTAGACGACGACATGGATGCTCAGGCGCGGCTTGAGGAGGTCAAGCTCGGAACGTCCGACTTCGAGTTCGAGCAGACGGAATACGCCCCGCGCATACACACGCAGGATCCGGGTTCGTATTTCCCGCCCATCGCTCTCGCGGACGTTGTGCCTCTGCCTATCCCTATTCCTGCACACGCACGGCCCGCCGACGACTCTCCCTCCAGTGGCGCGGGCCAAACGCCTCCCCTCTCAGTGCTCTACCCATCTCCGCCCTCGCAGCAGAGAGCACTGCCGCCGCGTGATGCACTTTCTGTCATCACTGACGCATCTGACAATGTTGTCCCGTCATCACATCCGGAGCCTCCATCCACGGAAACCGCCGAAGTCGACGTCCCGTCAATACCCAATCCGTCCTCGATCCCGCTCTCCATTATGACGGGGCGCGGTCAGGATTCTCTGCCCAATACCCCTCTTGCCATGAGCCGCGCGCTCAGGCAAAAGATCATGCTCGAGGCGCTGCCCAGCCCCGCGCTCGCCCCGCCGTCTCCCTTCGAACTCGACCCTCTGGACGCGAGTTTGGCCTCGAATCGCGCCGTTCCGAAGGGGCGGATACTGTTGGAGACGTCCCAGGCCGACATCGACCTGTTGTCGGGCGCGACCGATGCCCTGGAGGCGCTCGCCGCGTTGGACATGGCTGGCGAGTCGGCCGGGACGCCGCATCTGGGCGCTGCGGAGACCCCGAAGGACTCGCCGATGCTCACACTGGAGAGCATGCGAGCGTCGTGGGACGCGAACGCGCGGGTCGGACTCGGCGTTGAGGCGGGCGTTGCGGGTGCGAGGGGCGCGCTGGGACCGAGCCTCAGCCGGAGACGCATGTCATAAGGATTTCGACGGCATGTAGGCAGCCACCGGAGACGATGGCGACGGCATGCTGCTCTGCGCAGTGCGGCGGACGGGCACACGAGCACTCCCTCGTTGGTGTTCGTATAGCTCGTCCCCGGGCTGCAGTTCTGCCTGGCCATTGCTTATTGCTCTTCCTTTCTTCTTCCACCTTGTTGCATATATCATTCACTGGGACATTCTCTCTTTTGCAAACTCGCGCATTACATCTACCCCAACCTCCGTCTCCGCCACCACCACACTCTCCTGCACTATCCGATCGCGAGCTCGTCCCCCACCATCTTCCGCATCCTCTATCTTATCGTCCATACATTATACACTTTCAATCTTGTACGACGCCTCGCGTCTTATGCATAGGATTCCGGCTCATCCCACGCCTCGCCACACTGCAGCGCCCCCCGCATGTTGTCATTTACATATTCCCCGCATACCGTATCTCGCTCACACTTCTTAGTTCCCCCCCTGCATGCCTCGTCCGTCGGCCGTCACCCAGCGACTCGCGCGGGTCTGGTCGGCAGACCTTCCGGACATCTGCATGCATATGCATCTTCGCTCGTAGCCATAGACGGATCGCTCTCGACGCTCTCTTGTGCGCTGTACATACTTGTGAATATAGACGTCTAGCACTTTTAATCCGCATCGCCCGGCCGTCCGCAGATCCTCACCGCCTCGATTTCCCAGCCATGCAGAACCTGCGTGTCTTGGACTTCCGCGCGTGTCCAACGGCGTGCACAGCACGTCGCCCACTCGTGCCTCTCTCCAATCCCGGCTTGGTGCGCACCCAAAGGCCCGTCTCGCCCCGCACGCACGGACGGCGCCCCGCGTTTCCTTTCGCGCGAGCGACGATCCGTCCACCACATGGCGGGCAGCCGGTGCGCGCGGACTGCCCTCCCGGACACGCGCCGCGCAGGAGGCAGCCCGGGCGAGTGGACGGCCCATACAGGGAAGGAGGCGGCAGGGCACGCGGCGCCCATCGATGGGCCAGGGCCGCGTTCGCAGGGCGCGGGCGCAGATGACGGTCTGTGGGTCCGGTTTCCCAAGCTCGCACGGATTTGGCGGGGGGGGAGTCAGAGCAGGAGCGCCCGGTGGCGAGTGCGCGCAGGAGCGAATGGCAAGACCCTGGGTGGTCTGCGAGTGAGTATAAGGCGTCGACGCCTCGAGAGGTGCGTTATACTGGCAACAAGGGGGCTGTTGAAGGCGTTGAGCGGCGTACGACCGCCCACCGCTGGCGTTGTACCGCTGGGCGCCCGCGCTGGAACGGGAGGAGCTAAGCTTGATTTGGACGGATTTGGGACTGACCCGGTATGGCAGGGCAGCATGTTCGCGCCTGCCCGATGCGTTGAGAAGCAGCGGCGGAGTTCGAGTGGTCCTTGTCCGCCACTGCGTGCAGCGTATAAAAGACTGCAGCGCGCGACATACCCTCTCTCCCCAGCTCTCCCGTCTCCTCTCTCCTGACCTCTTCTCCCCCAGCCGATTTGTGTGTCCCCTCGGGGATGCCTCTGCATGAGACGCAACATGGTACGTGCTCGCCACAGTGGACGCGTGTGTGGTCGATAGCTGACGCCACATCCGCTCTCGCCACAGGGCATTCCGACCTCATATGCCTGAAGACACGGTTGGTGGCGGCCTGACAGTACATCGACAACGTTCCTGAAGACTCTGGGCAGCATCTACGGCGCTTGGCTTCTCTTCCGGCTCTGATCGACGGTGGCGCCACACTGGTTAGCAGCTTTCGAACTGGCAGTCTCTCTGGAATGGGCGTACTCACCGTCGTGCCCGATTCCGTCTTCCGCGGGGGCGGGCTCGGGCATGACAGCGTTGGTAGCCCACAGGTCCTCGGCGGCTCTCTTGGCGACTTTTATTTCTAGGCGACATCGACACGGACTTGAAGGCGTTAGGGCTCCAGGATCTGTTCTTTGTCTCGTACTGTTGTTGGTCTGCGCTTCTGTTGTTGATGTAGGCTTCCATGCTTCGCGCTGGGGCAGGTACGTGCTCCCACCCATGCTTCTCGCTGGTCACTGGGGGCACTCGGAACGGTCGTTTGCATGTACGGCTCATATGGGCGGGGGTGGTGGCTTGCTCTCGGACGTTGGTGGGGCCGGGTTACATCCCCGGTCTCGGGGGGAGTTTTGGCCGCCGCTGGGGCAACCGGCGGCGGCATGCCTGCGACCTTCGAAGACCCCGAGAGGGCAGGGCGGACGTATGTTATCTACGACGCACCAAAGGCCAGGTTATACCCCGCGTCCACCCTTTAGTGGGCGGAGAGCTCGTGCACGCTTCTGTGACCCATCTCTTTCAAGATTTAATATGAAGAACAAACCAATTGCGGGATGTGTGCTGCAACGTTGGCCGTGGAGACTGTCTCGACCCTCGAGTGCATGTGATGATTCGATGCCGCTGGCACTCCTTCCGGTACCTGGACGTCGGAGGGACGTTTAAGATCCTTGAAGTTGTCCGGGTCTCAGACAAATCGGCTCTCAGTGGGCGGGAAAGCAAAGAAAGCACAGACAACGGCGGTGTACGCGTTCGTGCAACCTGACGGTGAGAGGGTGAGCTGGAGAGCGATGCCGGGAAGCCGGAGGAGAGGGGAGTTGGCGCTCCGATCAGCGAGCGAGTACCGCCCCGGTGACGGGTCGCCCTCAAAGCCAAAGCCTGCCTCGCCTCTCTCATCCTCCTCGCCTGCGTTCCTTCTCACCACCACAAACGCTGTCTGCTGCTGTATTCTTGACAACTTTTCCGACGTTTGCAGGACTTCTGTGGATGCTCTCCTCCCTCTTGTGCACAACTGCGGTGCTCTGTAGTGCCCGTCGTACTTCGGTGCCCTGGTCAAAAAGATTTGCGACTTTCGTGGAACTACACTAGCAATGTAATCACTTTTTCCATGACCTCCTCCTCGTTGACGTCGCTGGACCCGTCCTCAACGTCACTGCCCGCTCTGCTGGC
Organism: Trametes pubescens; assembly: GCA_001895945.1. Taxonomy (NCBI): domain Eukaryota; kingdom Fungi; phylum Basidiomycota; class Agaricomycetes; order Polyporales; family Polyporaceae; genus Trametes; species Trametes pubescens. The sequence continues at coordinate 25,320 of MNAD01000174.1, forward strand.
CTAGCCTGACTCAGCGCCAGTCGGCACGACCGGCTCCAGCTACCCGGGTGCGTGTACACTCTGCCCCGCTATCGCTTGTGATTCGTGCGCACTGCACGGCGCCCGCACGGCTGCTGCATTCCCTGTGCGTGGTGGCTGACCCACATGCAGAAATTTTGCATAATGCGCGCAGAGCTTGCGGTTTTGCGCAAAACAGCATGATTTTCGTCAGCGCTGGGTTCGGACGTTGGCGCTGTTTGACGTTGAAGACTCAGCTTCGGTGGGAATACCGGGTCGAGCAGCGGCACTCATTGCGCCGCTCATTAGCATGATCCGTGCGCGGTAGCGGGAACGCCGTCGCATTCTAGGTGCATCGCCGCTGACACATAAAGCGTGCGGAACCCTATATATACGGGCGCGTGGCCCTGAGTTCTTCGCGAGGCAGCACTTGTGGTCCGATTATTCCCGTTTGCTCCTTGACTTCTCACCACCAAGCACGACAACATCTCCGACCATGGGCGGGTGCTGCAACGATTGCGCCAGCGATTCCGACTCTCATAGTGTAAAGAGCCAGCTCACGGACCCCGGGGTGAATGTAAAGGACGGTGCTGGGCCCGGAGAAACTGGTTGTTGCGAGGGGTCGACCTGTGGGTGCGACGGTCAGTCCCCACCACGTTTCACGGCCCCTCCTCCGCTCAGGCCTTGTCCTGCGCCCCTCCCCCCTCACCATCTCTAGATGCATGCTTCGACCAACTCGCGCGGGTTATATGCGCCGCCGACGACAATCACCTTCATCTTCAAGCCCCAACGAACCCCGACGAGGGCGCTACTCACAGCGGTGAGGCTTCTACGGCATGCCACAACAGTGACACTCAATGTAAATACATCTCCCCTACTATCTGTTCGTCGGCATTGAATCATTCTATCCTTCAGCGGCGACCTGCTGCGATAAGGATGCGATGGCCGCAGATCCTGCACACAACGAGGACAAAGCCGAAGCCGTCCCGACTTCCTCCGCGCCCGTCAAGACCTGCGAGCAATCCAGCCTTCGCAAGAGAACTTCCGCGAAGCATGCTACGTCGTCCACCACCTACCCCAAGGAGGCGTGTGGCGAGCACCGCTCTATTGCGCGCAGCGGTTATAACGACACCCTCGCCGCGTTTGGATGCGTCTGTAAGGCGCTGCTTGCCCGCGGTCTGAACTCATGCTGTAGCACGCCCTTGAGCGGCACGACCGCTGTCCGGTCTACCTCGAGCAGGCAGAGCACACGCCGTGCGCCTCGCGGCCGACCGTCGGCCGAGAGTTCCCGCAGGCCGTCTCTCGACTCCTGCTGCGGGAAGAGCGACTGTGGCAAGCCGCCCCTCAGTATCCGCAGCCTCCCGTACCGCGGGCACGCTGACGTTCAGTCTTTGCAACGGGCGGCGGCGAGCTCTCGTATCTCGATTGACTCCTGCTGCCAAGACTCCTGTTGTGCTGGCGGATCCGCTGAGGACGACAAGGAGAGCGTCCATGACGAGAAACGCGATCATGTCGTCATCGAGATGGCGGAGAAGTCTTCCGGTACCACCGAGCACGCTGTCCTCGCCATCAAGGGGATGACCTGCACTGGGTGCGAGAACAAGCTCATACGCACCCTGCGCGGAATCACGACCATCCGGAACGCAAAGACCAGCCTCGTCCTCTGTCGCGCCGAATTCGACTTGGACACCAGCGCCGTAGACCTTGCTTCCATCGTGCAGCTCATCGAGAAGCGGTCTGGGTTCTCGGCGGAGGTCGTCAAGGCAGGCTCTACGCGCGAGCTCCTGCTCACCGTCGCACGCCCCCTTCAGGAGAAGTTCTTGTCCGCGGTCCTGCCTAGCGGCGTCGATGCCACTGCTCTGTCTGACAAGGACACCGTCGTCGTGCTCTACGACCCCCGCGTCATCGGTGCACGCGATGTTCTGGAGGCGTATGAATCGTTCACGCCCACCCTTGCGCCAGAGCCGCTGGACCCCTCGATCACTGCGGGGACCAAGCACATCCGCTCACTACTCCTCCGCACCGCGCTCTCAGTTGTTCTTACCATCCCGGTCCTTGTGATGACTTGGGCGCCGCTCCCTCCGCACCCGCGCGCGTACGCCATCGCGTCGCTCGTCCTGGCTACAATCGTGCAGACCGTGATCACCGGACCGTTCTACCTCAGCTCGTTCAAGAGCCTGATGTTTTCGCACTTGGTCGAGACGGAGCTACTGATCGTCCTGAGCACGACCACGGCGTATGTCTATTCCGTCGTCGCGTTCGCTTTCGATATGCTCGGGCGCCCGCTTTCAACTGGGCAGTTCTTCGAGACTAGCACGCTCCTCGTTACGCTCATCATGGTCGGACAAGTCGTCAGCGCCATTGCTCGCCAGCGGGCGATCGAAGCCATCTCCATTCGTTCCCTGCAGGAGCGCAACGTGCGCATCGTCCTTCCAGATGGCACTGAACAGGACGTCGACGTTCGGCTTCTCCATTACGACGACCAGTTCAAGGTCCTCCCCGACTCTGCCATCATTACAGACGGGGTGGTCGTATCCGGCACAAGCACCGTAGACGAGTCCATGATGACCGGCGAGTCGCGCCCCGTCGAGAAGGCCCCTGGGAGCGCCGCTATCGCAGGCACACTCAACGGACCCAGCACGCTCATCGTGAAGGCAACCCGCCTCCCCGGGGAGAACACGATCAGTGATATCGCGGGCATGGTCGACCACGCACGCTTCTCTCGTGCCCATGTGCAGGAGGCCGTCGACATTATCTGCGGGTGGTTCGTCCCTGTGGTGCTCCTGCTCGCCACCATCACCTTCGTCGTCTGGCTCGCGGTCGGCATCGCGGTGCGCGGCCAGTCCGCGGGCGTAGCCGCCGTCGCCGCGCTCACCTACGCGATCTCTGTGCTCGCGATCTCGTGCCCGTGCGCAATTGGGCTGGCGGTGCCGATGGTCATCCTCATCGCAGGTGGGGTCGGCGCGAAGCTCGGGCTCGTGTTCAAGGCGGCGACGACGATCGAGCAGGCGCGCAAGGTCACGCACGTCGTGCTCGACAAGACCGGGACAGTGACACAGGGCCGGCTGTCCGTCACCAGCCGCTTCATGGAGGATAGCTCTGCGTTCGACGTGGCTGCCGTTGTAGCTGCGCTCGTATCGTCCAGCCGTCACCCGGTAGCTCGTGCGGTCGCTGCTGACTTGGAAGCTGCCTCAGCCGACGGTGCCCTCGTCGAGGACGTGGAGATGGTAGTCGGGAAGGGTGTGCAGGCCAGCCTTCTCGGTCAGTCCTTGCGCGGCGGAAGCGCTGCTTGGCTAGAGCTGGAGTCGCACCCCGCCGTCCAGCCGCTGCTCGCCCAAGGCCTCACCACCTTCTGCGTCGTCCACGGCAGCCGCCTCATCGCTGCATTTGGCCTCTCCGACACCCTCCGTCCCGAAGCGCTTTCGGTCGTGCATGCCCTCACTGCGCGCAAGATCCGCGTCTCGATTCTCAGCGGCGACCACCCCTCTGCGGTGCACAGCGCTGCGGCCGCACTTGGAATACCTGCTGAGCGCGTGCGCGCGGGCTGCCTGCCCGCGGACAAGCAGGCATACCTCAAAGAGCTCACGGCGCAGGGCGAGACGGTGCTGTTCTGTGGGGACGGCACGAACGACGCGGTGGCGCTCGCGCAGGCCGCGATCGGGGTACACCTGCACACAGGCGACGGCGCAGGAGTGGCGGCGGCGAGCGCAGCGGACGTCGTGCTCACGCACCCGTCGCTCGTGGGCATCCTGACGCTGCTCGAGCTGAGCGACGCGGTCGCGCGCCGGATCGCGCTCAACTTCGCGTGGTCGGGGGTGTACAACCTCGTCGCGGTGCTGTTTGCGGCGGGGGCGTTTGTGCATGCCCGCATCCCGCCGGCGTATGCGGGGCTGGGCGAGCTTGTGAGCGTGCTGCCGGTTGTGCTCGTCGCCGTGCAGTTGAAGTGGTTCAAGCCGTCTGTGCGGGTCTGATTCCGCTTTACTACGCCTAGATGCGTGGCTATATGTTATGGCTTGATTCTTTCCCTTTTCCTCTCGACGTCTTCAGGTCCCGATATGTTGCCGTGTCTATGGAGTGCTAGTGCGACTAGAGCCGCCTCGACCCTTACCCGTGTCTGAGCCTGATATGTCTGGTGCATATATTCCCCTTATGATGCTCACAACTCCCGAATGTAAGAGTATATGTTTCCGAATTTGAGTGATTGATAGAGATAAAGAGAAGGGTATACGGCGCGAAGTGTTGCGGTGTGTTTTTGAGATGAATATGACATAACTGGGTCAACGTCCATGGAGCTCCTCTCGGGATACAATACACAAGAAAGCACACAACTGCCAGCCGCGCTGCGGCCGCACAGGCGCGCGAGCGTCACCGCTCCTCTTCGTCTCCCTCGAGAACACATTCCGAATAGCCGGAGTAGCTGTGGCGCGAGGGCGGGGGAGGCTCGATCTTCATAGCCTCCGCGCACGCTTCTGTAGGCAAAGACATCCCGTCAGTCGCAGCCCGACGCACGACGAAATGGAGAAGAGACGCACTGAAGAGGCGCACGACCTGCTTGCGGGCCACCTTGTGCAGCGGGTCGGTGACGGGGTAGAACACGCGCACGTCGTCGTCCTCGCAGAAGCTCACGGACTTCGCGCGCGGGCGCCGGCTCGTAGTGGGGGGCGTGCCCGGGCACGACGACGCCTGGGACCCGCATCCGGAGGCGCTGTCGCTCGCGTCGGTGTCGGTGTCGAAGACGGCGCTCGCTGGGCTGGCGGAGCGCGGGCCGTCGAGGAAGGTGGGGCGCGGGGAGGAGGGGAAGGAGTTGCGCTTGAGACAGCTCTTCGGGGGGGAGGTCATTGCTGGAGGGCACGAGAGGGAGTTCCGCTTGAAGCGGGCCATGGGCGAGGGCGCGAATGTCGCGGGAGCCATGGAGGGCAGAGGGGTGCGTGCGTACGAAGTGGTGAAGTGGGCGCGTTGTACTTTGACGGCGTCGAGGCCAAGGATGTGCCACGAGGGGGGAAAGCGCAGAGGTAGCGAGTGTTGATGCAGGGATGAAGTGACTGCGGGTTTGGAAGTAAGCTGTGGTTTGCAAGTGAAGGGTACCAAGCGACTCGAGAGCGAAATGCATGAGCCTTATAGACAGCGCACCCCCTCCGCGCATCCGAGCTGCAAACTTTTTTCGAGAAAAAGGTGCACCACGACCGAAGCGCACGCTAGCGTATGCGAGAACCGACACCGCAGGACTCGTGAGCGGACATGGGCGGCGGATGCAGGCGGATGTGATCGGCGATTGTGGGGCACGTCACCTCCATGCAGCTCTTCCCCACACCCACCGTGCGGGGTAGGGAAGGATATCGCGTGCGTTCCGACTCAAGATGATTCTCAACCACTCATAGAGAATATGTCGAGTGTTTCCGTCGTCAACTCCTGGTTTCTAGGTCAGTGGGTGCTGCAGAGGCCCGCTGCTGTCGGTGCATGATGGTTGGAACCAAAATCCGACGACCAATAGGCGCCTGGCCAGCAACGGATATCCGCGCGGGCGCCAATGGGCTGGACCCACAAGCGCAAGCGCCCGAGTCTGTCCGCTCTTGAGCCTCTGTCGTTCCGTCATCCATCGTTCTCGCCCACCACTGCGCACTCTGACGTTACTTGCTCTTCCTCGAAGCTGTGCAGCTCGAATATGCTTGTGTCTTTGCCAGTTCCGTATGCTGCAGTCTGCAGGCGCAGCGTCGCCCAGCGATTGCGCCAACCCTTGACACGACGACACGCGTCGGCGTCGGCGCCAATATCAAGAGTCTTTTCGGATTCGAAATCGGCCGAGTTCCTCGCGGCTGCGGGATCGGCTGAGTCCATTCCGCGTTTGGACGGCCTTCCTGAGGTACTTCGACTTTTTCTATGCGGATGTGCGGATGTCTGATTTTGGCGGGTACCCTTTAGGTCATAGTCACCGGTTGGTTGTTATTTTTGACATTGCTGTTGCCCAATTGGCTGATGCGTGCTCTCAGGTCGTGCAAATGTGGGCAAATCCACGCTACTGAATGCAGTCCTGGGTCGGCGGAATTTGCTGCACACTAGCAAGAAACCGGTGGGGGTTTTTGTCATCGTTGCAGACCTCGTCATACTGAAACATCTTCGGCAGGGTCGGACACAGACGCTAAATTACTATCGCGTTGGACCGCCTCCTGGTCACCTCGTCCTTGTTGATGCACCAGGATATGGCTCGCGCGGTCGCCCCGAGTGGGGTGCACTCTTCGATCACTACGTCCAGACTCGCTCAGAGTGAGCACCACAGCGTTGATGTCCATTTTCTACCGCTAAAAACCCTATAGGTTGCGACGGGTGTACATCTTGTTCCACGCGAAGCACGGCCTGAACGACGTAGACCGCATGATGCTCAGCTCGCTCGACGAGCAGTGTCGTGCATCGAGCGGGCTCCAGTTCACGGTGCAGGGCATCATCACAAAGGCGGACACCCTCCGCGGCGACGAGGTCGCGAAGACCATCAAGAAGATACAGGACGAGATATTCGAGACCGCGCCGACGTGCTTGCCGGCCATTGTCACCTCCGCGTTGGAAAGCCCACAGTTCGGTGTCGACAAGGTCAGGCAGAGTATTGAGGAAGCGTGCGGGCTGGGACGGGCGGAGATGAAGGTGTTCCGCTCTCCATAATATCAGGGCTTCTAGCCTCGTGATCCCAAGCCTATTTATGAGATATTCTCAGCTGGGTGTGCGCCGCGATCGCTATGCGCCATGCAAAGAACCGTGCAGGACTCTTCCCGCAGAGCACATCGTTGGCTTCTTGGACAGCGACTTATGTCCGAAGCTATGCCCGTTATTTCCGTTCTGACGGCTAGGTGTATATCAAACCTCGTAGGCCATGTGGATGATCTGCGAGGACCGTCTTCGTGACTCTTCTTGATTGCGCCCTTCTCACCGTCCAAGAGCGGTTCACGGTTGTTGCACGAGCATGGCGCGGGAAATACTGGGAGACAGATGGCCGGAGAGAGCAGGAAAAGGCTGAGAAGGACCTGAAACGTGTATGAACGACGACGAGAGCGGAGAAGACGGTGTGAACGTTCGTTATCTTCGTCGTCTTGGGTGACTGTGGACGGGCGCCAATGCGCACGTGCTATGGCCGGCGTTTTGGAGGCGTCGAGGAAGACGGGACCGATGACGGCGAGAGCCTGAATCACTCGCTGAGCTCGCCCCCATCCTCCATAACCCTTCGGTCCTAACTTATTCCTCTTTGCTTTCAACCACCACCTCCTCGCACACCGCTGCCCCGCCCTCTGCTGCTGCTTCGACCACCCCCGAGCTCCGTCTGCTGTACTTCTAGCCTCAGCCTTATCGTTGCGCCCCCACTCCGCGCAACTCCCTACGAACAGCTCGACCTGCAAGGGAGTCGCTAGGACTCCTGGTCGCTGTTTGTGCCCACCCCCGCTGCATGACCGCTCTCCATGCCCACTTCCACCAACGCAACCAGCAGGCCTTCCAGCGCCTGCTGGACTCCGGCCGGAGCCCGCACTCCGGACCCAGCACCAGCGGAGGCAAGTCCTGGTCGCGCCCCAGTCCGCTGAGTGCCGCATCGTCTGTGGATGTGAACGCGAGGGACCACCTGGGGAGGACCGTCCTGCATTTGGCAGCGTCCGCGCAGGATGCCGCCGCGACCGAGTACGTCCGGATGCTGCTCGCGCACCCTACCGTTAGCGTGAACATCGCCGACGCGGAGAGTCACTGGACGCCCCTGCACCGCGCGCTCTACCATGGAAATCTCGCGACGGCATTGCTTCTGCTACAGCGACAAGATGTCGATACGTCCGTCCGGGATACCGAGGGTTACACCCCCTTTGACCTATACAACTCCACCATCGAGGGAACATTGCCTGAGAAAGACGCGAATGAGCGCGGCGACGAACTGTACACTTGGGGCTCGAACAGGAATGCCGCGCTTGGCGTTGGGGATGGAGACGACAGAACGTACCCGGAGCTGTTGTCCTTGCGCATATCTCCTGTTCCGGAGACGGAGCCCATCGACAGCCGGTTCACGCCCATTCGTGTCAGACAAATTGTAATGTCCAGGCTGCATACCGGTATGTGTTCTCTTTCATTGTTACGTGCGCGCGTCCCTGAACTTCGCACAGTGATCGTCACAGACGAGCCTAGGGCAAACCTTCGTGTATGCGGGTTCGGCAGCGGCGGACGGCATGTCTCCACACCAATCATTGTTACACTTTAGTACTTACTGCGCTCATAGTTTGGGACCCGGGCAACATACGCAGTACGCCCCAATCCCCCTTCCGGGATTCAACCAGACCGTCAAGTCTGTGGCGCCGGGGCAGGATCATACACTCATCCTCACGAAGACTGGAGAGGTTTACAGCTGGGGATTGAACAGATTCTCGCAGCTAGGCTACGTCGTGGAGACTGCTACTGGTGCGCGGAGCGAAGAACCTATCCAGGCGACTCCGCGAAAGATCTCCGGTGCTATCAGGAACAGGACCGTCCTCGGCGTCGCTGCCTGCAAGACCGCGTCGGTGTGTTGGACTGCCGACGAGGTGTTCACCTGGGGCACCAACAACGGGCAACTCGGTTCGCACAGTGATGTCTCGCGCGCGGAGGCATGCTTACTGGGTTTATGCAGGGTATGACCGAGCAGCGCATCCTGTGCAACTCCAGCCTCGAGTGGTTACCAAGATCACTAAACCTGTAACCTCGGTCTCCATAACAGTATGCCTACTTCTTTCGCAGCATACATACCTCTGACATTCCGCAGGACTCTGCTCTGGCGTGTCTCGTGGATACTCAGGAAGTTATTTGCCTATGGAATGATGGTCATTTCAAAGTCAAGTAAGACCCATCCTTCCACCCACCCACGTGTCGATATTCATCTACGACGTGCTCTAGCTTCCCTGCCTATTCATTCCCGTCCGAGTTCGTCGCATACCGCCCTCCACAGGCCGCTACTCGGAACAGCGCCAGCATCGACAAGATCACAAGTTGCGAAGACACTTTCGCTGCTCTTTCCTCCAGCGGAGAGGTCTTCACATTTTCCCTTCCGCCACCACCAGACGTTAGTGCCAGCGCAACGAAGTCCCGCTTCGTAGTGCAACCACAGCGTGTCTGGGCGCTGCGAAAGCAATTCAGCGCCGTCCGCGTATGTGCCCCTTTCCCGCACTGCAGCGCTTGTCCTGACTCGAATGTCGCAGGATGTTGCTCTCGGCGTGGACGGCTCCATCATCATCTGTACTGAGTCCGGTCACGTCTTCGTACGGTCGCGCAATCTGAAGGCTGGGCAAAGCAGCTCGGCGAAGACCTTCCGGTTCCAGCGCATCCCCTACATTCAGCGCGTCACGCAGGTCTGCGCGAACGCTACTGGGGCATTCGCTGCCCTGCGTTCTGACTGGGTTCCGGAAGAAGTCAAGGTTGTTGGTCACCGTATCCCACAGGACCTGGCGACAATTCAACCCTACTTCCACCTGTTGTCGCGTACTGCGAAGGAGGATGCCGCTCCCATGCCCAGCGTTATTCCTGTCGACGCTTCTCCTGCTACAGTGCCCCCATTAGACGCTGAGTCGGATGGGGAAGAAGAGGATGCCGCCGTGCAACACGATATCAGGCAACTGAAGTCCCTATGCGAGGTTATCCTTCGTCTCAAGGAGGCCCGGAAGGGTACGGAAGCAACGCCTGTGTTCGATCCAGAAGACATGCCTTTTGGCGCAGACTTGCTCGTCCACATCCAGTCCTCCGGCATCGAGCTCCCGGCCCATTGCGCTATCCTTGCTGCTCGGTCCACAGTGCTGTGCCAGGTTCTTGCGGACGGTAAGACGGCGCGGGACCCGCGTTCCAGCTTCTCCGTGCAGGGCCATGCCAACAAGGCCACATCGCGCCGGTCTCGCATCACGTTCACGGGGTGCCACCCCCTCTCGGTGCTCATCCTGTTCGTCTACTTGTATGCTGACGAGCCCTTGGCACTTTGGGACCACCGGATCGGACACGCAGTTTTGCACCAGCTAGAGCTGGTCAAAGCCAAATCCGTTCAAATCAAGACAGAACTGCAGTCCCTCGCGTCGGTCCTGGACTTGCCTGCGTTGTTGGACGTCCTCGAGGCGCCAGTCAAGCGCACACCGAAGGCGACGCTGTCGCGCGACTTACAGCAACTCTTCGCCGTCAACCAGGCTGAAGGCGTACGCTCCCCGCGACCACTCTCTGGAGACCTGGTCTTGCAGCTTGCCGAGCGCGAGGTATACTGCCACTCAGCCATCCTCCGCGCGCGTTCTCCGTTCTTCGCGGCTTTATTTGACGACAAGGACTGGACGTCGAAACGATGGACTTCGGAAGGCACTGTCATAGTCAACCTCAAGCACTTGAAGTGGCGTGCGATGGAGTCGGTCCTGAAATACCTGTGTTGCGGCGGCGACAAGGAGATCTTCGACGTCATCGCGGATGTGCGATCGGTGGACGAGCTGCTCGACTTCATGTTCGAGGTCATGGCTGTAGCAGTACGTCCTCCGGCTACGCTGCGAAGACGGCACTCTAACGTTTCCTGACAGAACGAGCTCCACATCGACCGGCTCATGCTGATCTGCTCTTGGGTCATCATGCGACGCGTTTGGATCAACAATGTCTGTTCTATTCTGACGGACGCCACCCATTACCATGCACGGCCGCTCGTCCGGCTCCTACAGGAGTACCTCGCGATCAACATGGAAGTATTCCTGGAGAGTCGCATGCTCGAGGACCTAGCCGCCGAGCATATCAAGCAACTATCCGCGTATGTACGCGCTGAGCAGGCACGCAAGTACCCCGTTTCGCGCTCGACCCGCATCGTCGACAAGGCGATGGAGAAATGGGGCACGTGGCTCGCACTGCAGGACTTCCCACAGCCCATCGTGCCGACCGCGCGTTCCGGGGCCTTCAAAGACTCCCCCAAGCTCTCGCCCCCAGGTCCGAGCAAGCGCGGGAATAGGCAGTCGTCCGTGCCCAGCAGCCCGATGCTGCGCCCGACATTCTCTACACGCCCGGTCGCGACGGGCATCCCGGACGACGAGATGTTCTTGATGGACGAGCCGGAGTCTGCCCCGCAGGTGCCGCCTACGCCTCCGCGCGCGACCGGCGGCGAGTCGTCGCCTGCCAAGCCCGCCGGTGGGTGGAAGTCAATCACATCTGCACCGAAAGTGGACATGAAGGCGATCATGGCGGAAGCCTCTACCAAGGGCGGTGTGACACGTCTGCCCGCTGCTCGCGGTCCTGCAAGCAGCCTTGAGGCTATCTCGCGAGGCCCCCCTCCTGCTCGACCTCCGGCCGAGGGCGTGTCGAAGGCTGCGTCCTTACCGCGTGCGCCTTCAGGTGGTCACTCATGGAGGACGCCGCCGCAGGGCGCCACGCCGAGTGCTACACCTGCGACTGCATCCATCCCACTTCCCGCTGCGAAGGAGGTCCGACCGCCGCCAAGCGGACCGGCACCCACGCCCACTGCTGGTACAGCGGCGGGTCCGTCTACACCCCGGTCTCAGCCAGGGACGCCGCGCAAGCCTGTTGCGCCAGGCCTGGGCCCTGTGTTCACGCCGACGAAGCAGGCGTCGACATCGACTGGCGCGTCGTCCATCCGCCGTGTATCGTAAGCCTCTTTTCAAGTCTCTCATAATCCCTAGCTCAATCCCACCCACAGGAGCGGTAGCGTGTGGACGCCCCCGCCTGTGCAGCCCGTGCAGCCCGTCGTACGTGCATCCTCATCAAGCTCAGCAGTATCCTTCGCCGCGATCCAGCTGTCCCAGCTCGAGCAGGACGTCGCGCCCGCGAAGGACCGGCGCACGCTTGTCGAGATCCAGGAGGAGGAACGCGCGCGGCAAGTCGAGGACGACTTCCTCAGGTGGTGGACTGCTGAGGAGGAGCGCCTGAAGGAGGAGCAGGCGGCCGTCGCTGCGCTCGTCTCGGGCCGGCCGCAGAAGACGAAGAAGGCGCGTGCACCGAAGGGCAAGCCGCCTGCGCCTGTTAGAGAGGAGGTGCAGAAGGGAGGCGGGAAGACGAAGAACGTAGACGGGCCCAAGCCGCAGCGGGCGAAGCCTGTGGAGCGGCATCGCGGGCAGGATGGTGAGGCTCAGATACAGGTGCAGGAGCAAGGCCAGAGCGGGAAGCCGCGTCGACGACGTCCTGCGCCAGGTGCTGGCAGGGAGGATACTCGCAAGTCGGAGGCCCAGTCATGATACATTGACATGTTATAGTATGCACTGTTTGACATCATCGCGCATCGAAGAGCTCGAGTAGAGGCGTACATGTACAGCATATGCATATCGGGCGATCGGGTAGAGCAGCAACAAGTCTAGCTTTTTGTATGGATGAGAACGCTGTGGTCTGTTTGTATAGGTACAACGTAGAATAATCCACGAGAACCGTACGCCTTGCCGTCGCCGAGTTGCTCTCTCTAGACGTCGCCACTTGATGAGTCCGTTCGCTGAAGCGAGAGCCAATTTTGTGATGATCGGAGACGGGCTGGAGCTCATTGATCCTGCGGAGGCCGACCCGTATGCGGACGGCTTCAATGCGGACACTGAGGCGTTCAAGCGGCCGAAGGGCTTGACCGATTGGGACTGGAGGGTGTTGCGAAATTTCTAACGCAGTTACTATCGAGTTCGAGGAGAAGTTCCGCGCTATAGGAGTATGAACGTTAGGTTGGACTCTACTCAGTCTCATCACTCTGGATCAAGCTACTTGCGTTGACGTCGCATCTGTTGGTCAATTTACACTCTCACTGTCTCACCATCTGCTACGACATTACTCTCCTGTGTTCGCCGTGATCTAGATCCGTGGATGTAGTCCTGGACACGTTCGTGGTACATGCGACTGTGTAAATGACGCAACATATCCCATCGCATTTGCTTATAAACATGCCTTAGGGTCTATCCCAAGTCCCCTTCGTACTGCATGCGCCGTTCAGTTCTATCATGTACGGATCACTAGCAAATGCGAAATACTCAGCCAACCGATCTAGAGCATCCGCTTGCCTTGGGCCCACGCGAAATACACAACACTTCGTCCTTGAGGATTCATTTTACAGTTTGGCACCTCCCAAGCAGAAGGCGCTGTTCCTCCACCGCGATCACGATGTGGCCCCGCTTATCGTCGAGCGTTGAATCTTGAGCCTTGGAGACTGACTCAAACGCGCGGAGGAAGGCTGATGCCCAGCTCCGCAAGTCACGTCTTGAGAGCCAAGCTCACAGGGCGCATGACACGCCAGCGAGTGTTAGCAGTATTCCTGGATGGGTATTGCGTTCCGTATGATACAGCGAGATCGTGTGTGGAAATATCGATACAGTGGTGCAGCCCGCCATGCCATTTTAGGGCTGGAATAAAGAAGAAAGAAGCGTAAGTTGTGGTTATGACGCCTTAACCGTAGGCTGTGAGTCGCGTCTCGCCTTGCGAGGGTCCGGGACTTCGATGTCCCGCAACAGGGTTTTTATCTCGGCCTTGAACGAATCCTGTTGCATGCGGGGAGCAAGAGGGAAATGTGAGCGCGGGCGAGAGCTAGAATTGGGAAGCATGCTGACAGTGCGGGCGTACTCGGTGATGAGAGGTATGACTTGTCGCCATACCCACTTGAACTCGTCCATCATGCGGTCCCGTACGGTGTCCTTAGCCTCAAGGAATCTCGCGATACGTACCTTGAAGATAGGGTGGCCCGTTAGCAGTATACCACGACGTACAACAGGTTACTATTGCATTCACCTGGACGTCTTTGTTACGGATCATGTGGAAGTCGGCAATGGACGCTGGGAACTGCTGGTCTCGGCGTCGCTGTACGACCTCTTCGCGTTGTCTATGCATATTCCTCTCCCTGAGCAGCGGAGCGATGCTAGAGAGATGTGCAAGATTGAGACGGTCCAGATTATCATCGAACGCCTCCGCGAGGGCGTAGCCTGTTCGAACGTCCTTGTAGAAAGCCTGCTTGTGGTGTGAGCGAGCTGTCTCAGACATGCATCGAGCCCGCAGCGACTCAGTCGATTGGATGCGAGCCGCTGCGCAGAGAGCCGTGATACGGAGAATGATGCCAGTCAGTACATACCTCCACGTCAGGATATTCAGTGTCCGGTTTGGACTGTGCGAGGTCGACCATTTCATCATAGTAATCTTGCGCCTGCCATTGGTAGAGTGTGCGGACATCCTGCATATGCCGCTCCTGCATCTCCTGTACGCGTTCTTTCAGCGTAACCGACGTATCATGGGTCTCGTTCGCCTTCTTGATGGCCTCCAGCCTGCGCGCCGCAAGGAGCCCGGGTCAGGGTGCACGCGTTCCCCGCGGATGCTGCCATGTTCACGCACCCAGGAAAGAACGTGCCTTTGAGCTCCATCACGTCCTCCACGAGCTGCCGCCTCTGGATCGCATCACGCAACTCGTGTAGGTCTGCGGGCGACGCGTTCTCTGGGTGCGCTGCGACGGCGTGCAAGTTCAACGCGGGATGAGGCGCGGATCCGGACATCTTCTGGAGAACACGCCCTGTGAATCCTTTATGGTCCTTGTAGATATCATTCGGTCGTCTCGGTGTACCGTCAGCCATGAGTACGGGGATGCGCGTAGACTGTTCTTGGTGGTCGGGGTTGCAAGAGGGTGGAGGGTGGCGGGAGCGCGTCTAGGGGTCTCGAAGAGGCCTCGCGCGTGCCGCGGACCGCGGCGCGAGTGCGCGTCTATGCGCGTTCGCGGTTCTCACTCTCACCGCTGCCACCACAGGGTCCCCTTTGCTGCACTCGAGCAGTCATGTCCTTACCCACTCGCGGACGCGTCATTATTGAAACAACAGCAGGAGAGATTGACATTGAGCTATGGTCAAAGGTGCGTGTACTGCTAAATACAGTGCCAGCCACCGCTCAAGCCTTCTCTAGGAAACCCCCAAAACATGTCGGAACTTCCTGGCACTGGCGATGGAAGGTATGTCCCCCATCCCTGCCTGAAGATAATATGGCTTTAACGATATTCTAGGCTACTATGACGGTGTCATATTCCACCGGTGCGCGCGTTCGTAACGGAGAGTCGGAGGGTGCATGCTCACGACGTATAGGATCGTACCGGACTTCTTGGTTCAGACAGGCGACCGGACAGGAACGGGTGGCGGAGGAGAATCATTTTACGGAGGTACGCGTATCCCCTCACGCACACGACATGGAGTGCTCATGCGACGTAGAGCCCTTCGAGGACGAGATCCATCCGCGTCTTCGCTTCGCACACCGCGGGTTAGTGGCCATGGCGAACAACGGTGCCAAGAACTCCAATGACTCTCAATTCTTCATCACACTAGGTGAGTGTCCTGACATCCTTCCCAACAATTAAGTCGTGAACATATACGCCTATCGTAGACCGTGCGGACGAGCTCCATGGCAAGCACACCCTATTCGGGCGCGTCATCGGAGACACCATATACAGTACGTTTCCATCGGGCTACCCGGCGTGCGCACGCTGACGTTCTATAGACGTGCTGAAGATTGGCGAGATGGGTGCGCTTATATTCCTGCTTCCTCCGCCTCAGTATCTTAGGTCCCTCCGCTAGAGATTGACGCCAACGAACGGCCGCTCTAGTAAGTATCACGGTTGCACTTCAGGAGTGTACTGGCTGACCTGCGCGCTCGCAGCCCGCCCAAGATCAAGCGAATACGCATTATCGACAATCCGTTCGAAGATATCGTGCCTCGTATAACCGCAGAGGAGAAGCGCGCACAGCAGCGGGCGCGCGAACAGGCCCAACGCGAACGCGAGAACGAGCAGCGTCTACGAGGAGCGAAGAAGTGCGTCTGCGCAGGTTATCATGAGCGCATGCACACTAACCGCCTCGTAGGGACGTGAAGCTGCTGAGCTTCGGCGGCGACGAGGAGGCGGACGAAGAGCCGGTGGTGTTCAAGAAGAAGCCGATCGTGCGTCCAGACCGTGAGTCGTGCAGCGCAAATTCCGTTGGCACGAGAGCGCGAGACTGAACGAAACCCATCAGTCATAGATAACCCTGAGCTCCCTGCGACACTTTCGGGCCCCATTCCAGAGCCACCAGCACCGAAAGTGAAGCCTCCAAAGCGAGACCGCACAGAAGAGCCAGAAAGCAGACCTGTAAGTCTACCTTGATTGTTAAGCGTAAGCATGTAGCTCTAACAAACATGACCAGACTGAGAAAAAACCCAAGAAGGACGAAACGGAGATTACGAAAATACGCGAAAAGCACGAGCGCGAGAAGGCGGCGCAGAGGTACGCTCCCTGCGCCCGTCGTCCGTACAAGATCGATATATAACTTCCTCACCTGCAGTAATTCGCGACAGTCGCAGATCGAGAAGATGGAGGCGGAGATCCGGAAGCTCGCGCGGCGCGGCGAGGACAGCGACGAGGAGCTCACGAAGAAGAAGCCGAAGAAGTCGCTGCTCGAGGAGGAGATGTCCAAGTACGCCAAGGGGCGCGGCGCACATAAGAAGGGCAAGGGCAAGAAAGACGAGGGCGACGTGCTCGCCGCGCTCAGCAGCTTCCGCAGCAAGCTCAAGGGCACCGCGCGCGAGGAGTCGCCGCCCCCCGCGGAGCAGCCGGATGGCGCCGAGGAGGGAGAAGAGAAGCTGGCGGGAGAGGAGGAGGGCATGGAGGTCGACGACGATACGGGCTTCTTGGGGCATGCGCTGCATTTCCCGAAGGGGAACGAGGAGGAAGTCGCGAAGGCGGAGCGGGACTACGAGGTCATCGATCCCAGGCAGCGCGGTGCACAAGCAAAGGAGGAGGAGCGCGAGCGGAAGCGGGTACTGAAGGCGAAGGACATCACTCAGGGACGGGGGTTCCGACGGTAGTTCACAGATATTTTGCTCTTTACGCTCATGTATTCCCTACCTACTTGTACATTGCTGGATGACGTCCGTGCCCGTCCGTTCCCGCGCTAGATGTACAGATGCGAGTTCCGCACTCGCTCGTCGAGCTCCTCCCAGAGCCGCTGGATCGGCCGCTCCGTGCCCTGCGCATGCGGCTGGATGCGCATCCAAAGCTCGTCCGTGACCGCGCCCTGCTCCTGGTCGGCATCAACAGCGAACCAGCGCGAGCCGTCGCCCATCTCGACGCCGATGCGCTCGAAGACGTGCTGTACGCGCTCCTGCATGTCCGCGTTCTCGTAGCGCTCAGCCCCAAACCCGCCGCGTTCGCGTGCCTTCTCGGGCGAAACATCGAGGAAGAGGGTGAGGTCGGGGGCGGGAAGGCCGATGTCGGGGGCGCGGCACCACTCGTAGGACATGCCGGGCTTGTTCTTGGCCGCGGAGAAGGCGATGCCCGAGAAGGCGTAGCGGTCGCAGATCACGGTGGTGCCCGCGTTGAGCGAGTCGATGATGGATTGTCTGAAGGTCACAAAACCACACTAAGCGGAAGCTAGGACGAGAGTGAGGGTGGACTCACGCGAGCTCCCAGCGGTTGGCGGAGAAGAGGAGGTGGACGGCGTGGTCGTCCATCTCGGATTGGGAGCGGAGATACGCGTCGATCATCTTGCCAATAGGTGTCGCGCGATCTTGAATGTGTGATCGTCATAAGACTACGTTATCTTGTGCATTGGCGAGGGAGTTGCTCACCAGGAAATTTGGCGAGTCGTACGGGACGCCCTTCGGCTTTGAAGCGCTGTTCGAGGAGGGCGACCTGGGTGCTCTTGCCCGACCTGTCGAGGCCTTCGACGACAATGAATGCTCCGCGAGGTTTACGCTCAGGCATGTTGAGTACGAGAGATAGGTGCGATGGGAGTAGAGGGAGGAGAAGGAGGTACGAGGAGGAGGAAGAGGTGGAAGAGGGCGATATGTGGACGCGTACGCGATCGAGATTCGACGCGTCCAGACATTCCCGTCCCGTTCGGAGCGCCCGCACACTAGCGCTCAGCTGCAGTTCGTCCGCGCGACCATCCACTCTTTGCTTCGTACCACCACCACCGTCTCCTTTCAGCTAAGTCATCTTTGGTCTATCGACTTCACAAATACACCAGAACATTTCTGCTTCTAGTCTCTTCGCCGGAAGTTCATTCTCATGCAACTATGTCATACAATGCACGCTTACCGTCCTCTGGACACCACCGTGGACGACCCCATGGAAATCGCCCTCGATTTGCACCGGGAGTGTTGGCGAAGGCAGAGGATGCTCAGCCAAATGAGCTTCTGAACAAGCGCAATGCGGCCACTGGCCCTCCTGTCATTCGCGCATCCGTACCTATTCCCCGCAACTTCGGCAGGGGTAGAGGCAGAGGTGGTTCGGAGCTCGGGCGAAATGCTCAGGCGAATGCCTACACACACACCATCCCCACCTCGCGACCTCCAAGTACTTTCTCTCAGCAGCGGCATGTCTCAGACGACTCGCGTGTGTCTGTACGTGTCGCCGCTCTATATGCTAACCCTTTATCGCCAGTGTCAAACCTGACCCTGCCCTGCAGCACCGCGCGGAGCGCCCGATCTATGAGAACCCGTCCGCGGCCCAGAATGGGGCATACACTCCAGCCTACGGAAGTTTATCTGCGGCGCTCAACCAGAAGCATGCGCTAGATGCTGCCTCTGTATCAAACCCGCCGCCAGATTTTTCGAAGCGCAAGGGCCATGACCGTCCCGCTATCCCGCCGCGTCCTCCGCTCCCCCGTCGCCAGACAGTGTTTCCGAACTTGAGAGAACCCCCTCCTCATCTCGATGACGTTGGACATGCAAGCATCCCCCGTGTAGAGGCGCACCACTGCGGACAAGTCGATTCAGCCACGGGTAGGTCTACAATGGTAGACGTTTCTAGCGCGGGCAGCAGCAGTGCGTCCTCTTCAGATGAAGCACCTCTGAGCTCGCGGATATATCCGAAGCCCGCGAACCCGATGAAACCACTTGCTTCAGCGTCAGATCTCCTGCTGTCTGACCTCAGCAAACCCTCAACCTCGACGGAGACGTCGCGCAGCCACTTGCCTCCCCCCTCAAAGCGTCGCAAAGTTTCTTCGCCTGGTATCCCTAGGAAACATGCATCATCATCTCCGCGCCCACATCCTCGCGTGAAGTCCCTTGAAGCGATAGCACCTCATGCACCCACGCAAGCCGTATCGCGCTCTCCAGGCGTCCCTCCACCTTCGGAAGCGTCAACATCAGCAACACCATCCTCGAACGTCAAACGAGAACGAAGTCCTTCTCCCGAAATAGGCACTACGTCTGCACCGCAGCTAATCACCGAAGGGTGTGTCCGCATCGCACCCATGCCGCCGGAATGCAAGAGCGCCCGCCGGGGGCATAAGGAGGCGCGAAAGATCTGGACGACGCGCGAGGTGATGAGGCTCCGCGGCCTAGGGGTGCAGCCCACACGCATTTTCGTGCGGTGAGTCCGTACCGCAGTAATAACAGGATGGACTGACTGACGCTGCCGTGCGAGGTCAGTGAGGATGGGATGGTGATAGACTGGTACGTCCTTTTGAGCTACATACGCCCGTGCACTCAGGCGATGTTGTTGACGCCCTTACGCATAGGAAGAGCAAGGTTCCCGTCATGTCCGACACCTTACGCCCTCCGCCCGCCGCGGCTAGTCCCGCAAAGGCGGCCCCTCTCCCCGGCATGCCGAGTTTGCCACCCACGAAGAAGCAGAAGCTGCAACCCACTTCAATCGGCGAGACGGCGATTCGCGAACATGAAGTGGACAGTAGCGCCCGCGAATCCGGACCCGCTTCCTCTACCCGACGGCCTGTGCAATCCACTCCGCGGGAGGAGATACCTGCGCTCGGCGAGACGATATGGCGACGAGTCCTCCCCCCACCTCGCCCGTCTATTGCTGACCTCGGGGGAAACGTGCCGCGCGGCGCAGAGCCTTACGCACGGAGCGGATTTCCGTCACCGGCGGTTGGTCCATCTACAGACGGTCAACTTGCCACGGACATCGTCGACCTCACTGAAGGAGACAACGCCGATGTGGAAATAATAGACCTTACAGACGAGACCGATATACAACCCGAAAATTCATCTTCACCGCACGCGGCAGCGCACACAGAGCTCCCTACCGGCCTGAGTGCGGATGCGAATGAGATGGAAGCGGCCGCACTGCGATTCCTGCAACGGTCCGTCCGTTCCTCAACTGACCGGGTTCCTGAGGGCCCATACCGCGCAACCCACTCACGTTTACATCTCCCATCAGCTACGTCGCGGACTTCACCACCGACCGCGCGGCGCTCGCGAGCGCGTACTCCCGTGTCGCGACGTTTTCCACCCAGACCCTCCCGTCGCCTCAGAGGCATCCGGATGCCGCCGCCCCCAGCACACCTCTGGCGCGACACCACGGGCGCTTCGAGATCATCGCGGCGCTGCTCGATCTGCCGGACGACGAAGCGCCATCGGCAGCTGCATCCCGGAAGGTCGATTGGGACTTCGTGTATGCGCGGGAGGCGGGCGATGTCCTGCTCGTCTGCTACACGGCTGCCCGTGTTCCCGTTCCGGAGCAGACCGTCGCGCGTGGGAAGGGCAAGCAGAAGGAGAAGGCAGTCGCAGAAACGCTGGGGGGTTTTTGTGAACAGCGCTTCATCCTGCGGTCGCGGGAGTGGGACGAGGAGGACAGGTGAGTGCTCTGTTCGTGCTTATGAGAGATTGAGGTAGTAACAGATGTGTGCTCTTCAGGGCGACGCCGGGCGTCTGGCCGCTGGTCGCGGTGGCCCACCAGATGCTGTTCCGGCCGCTGCCGCCCTGACGTAGTCGCGTCGCATTCGGTGTAGGGTAGCTTGTATGCGTATCGGTTTGTGATCGCCCAGCAATAGAATCTACAGGTTCTCTGCGCATCCAGCCCAAGGCCGCATGCTTGCTTATTTGCAGAATTTCCTGACCCACCTATCCGACCTAACGCAGGTTCACATATATCCCTTTCGGCCTATTGAAATGGACTCCGAGGAGGTCGCAAGACCCGGGACACGGGCTTCTCCTAGTGGTTACCATAATTTGTCAGAGGTATGCTTCCAAACTTCATTATATTTATGGCTGGTAGATGACGCAGCTTTATTCAGGCAGGCAACAACCGCATACGAAAGTATCTTGCCGCGGCTGCATCATGCAGTAATACTCAGCCTCGTAGTCCGGAAACGAGTGTGGGTCTGTGGGATAGGAAGCATCGCACGGATGCACAATCGAGAAGACCACAGCCGCCTAGAGACACATTACGTGCGCTCCGGAGAGCATTGTTAAGATGCGAAGGCGCCGGAGAAGGCTTGATCGGTCTGACGCAGCGTTCACCTTATCTCTCTTTTCCGGGGGAATTCTTGCTCTCACTACTCTACAGAAAGCTCGTCGACTGTATCGAGCACTCCGTGGTCGTCATACTGACTCTATATACCGCTGCGTGCGGGGATGGGACGTGCGCAACGTCATCGGAAGGGCTGAACGTCTTACCCAAGGTACCCGCACCCGCCCGCTTAATAACATGGTTGGTAAAGGAAGGCCAAGAAGACGTCGTAAGACGTGTCTGCGCGGGAGGTGCTTCCTAGACATCGAACCTTCTCCTGTAAGGCCGTTACGACACGACCTCGAAGTACGCATTTCACGCCGAACGCTGTTCGCCGGGATATATGCTTATGCACTGTGTCTCCAGCTCCTCTTGCGCGATCACCTACTATCTCGCGAAGCACCGGCGCGTACAAGAGAAGCTCCAGCAGGAGCTCGACGAGGCGCTCGCCGGGGAGGACGACGAGGTGGCGCCGTTCGAGCAGGTGAAGCACCTCCCCTACCTCGAGGCGGTGGTCAATGAGGCCCTGCGCATCCACTCGACCGCCGGCGTCGGTCTCCCGCGCGTCGTCCCCGCCGGCGGCCTCGAGGTCTGCGGCAAGTTCTTCCCCGAGGGCGCCGTGCTCTCCATGCCGGGCTACACCCTCCACCGCGACAAGGCCATTTGGGGGGACGACGCGGAGGAGTTCAGGCCCGAGCGCTGGTTTGGGCCGGACAAGGCTGCGATGCAGAGGGCGTTCGCTCCGTTCTCCGTCGGTCCTAGGTCAGTGCTGATGATTCTTCCCTCGCCTCTGGACCAGCTCACTGAACGGGGTTGGATCGACCTGTACAGGAGCTGCGTTGGTCGGAACCTCGCCCACTTGGAGCTGCTTATGTTCGTCGCCTCGATATTTCGCCGCTATAACTTTGTGCTCGAAGATCCGGCTGAGCCGGTACGTGTTCTCTTCCGTGCGGAATCATCGCATCTGACTGAACGCCACCGTGTGATAGCTTTCAACCAACGAAGGCTTTTTGCGCAAGCCACTCATGTGCAACGTTGGAATGCAGTGCAGAAACGCGTAGGATAACTTTGAACGGTATCCTGGCCTACTACAGCAGCCGTCTCGAGATCCTTCACGCTCTTCCAGGAGTTACCACTTTACGAATTCGATGGTAGACAGCAGTGTTCGACGCGGATTTTGGATAACAGAGACCACAGGGTTGTTGTTGTGAGAAAGCGTGCGTTCCTACTCTTGGGTTGGTACTAGAGCCGTATACTTTTGACCTAGATCTGTCAACAACACACTGTCAACAGCTGTGACTCCGGATGCGACTATTCAGTACTCAGTGCTAAGTACTCAATATTTAATTCTCGCCGTTCGTTCGTTCGGGCCCAGATCTATCTACAGCGCCGCTCACGGTACATCTGGTACATGTCTTCCTCAACGCCGGTACCCGCCGGGCCCAGATTCTTGGAACGTATGGCAGGCCATCGCTGATATGTCAGTGTAAGCTCGAGTCTGACAGCACTGGCGTCTTCCGACACAGGTGTATAAATACCCCCGTCTTCGTTTTCCGGCAGTTCGTACGCGTACCTGTGAACGATAGGATGCCGCGCTTCTTGAATGCTTGGACGGGCGAATTCGAGTGGCATAGCAATCCAAAACACGTCGTCTACGCCATTCTGTCCCATACTTGGCGATCCCCCGAGGAAGGTGGTGAACAGACCTACGACGACGTCCGGGCGCTCCAGGCTGCGGCTGCCAAGGAGCCTCGGAAACCGGAAGTTGCCGTCGACATAAAGAACATCGAAACTGATTCGAATGCATCCGGATCCTCCTCCCTCTTATCTCATTCGCAGCTCTCAGACAAGATCAAGGGCTTCTGCAAGGTCGCGCGTAACTCCGGGTACCGGCTCGTATGGAATGACACATGCTGTATCGACAAGTCGAGCAGCGCCGAGCTCTCTGAGGCGATCAACTCGATGTACGAGTTGTATAGGCTCGCGGACGTATGCTACGTCTACCTCGAAGATGTTCCCGACGGGGTTGACCCCAGGAAACCATATCTTGGCTTCTGGACGAGCCGATGGCACAGACGCGGTTGGACGCTGCAGGAGCTCATCGCGCCGAAGAACGTCGAGTTTCTGACGAACACCTGGCGCTTGTTAGGCACAAAAATCGGGCTCGCCACAACGCTGGAGCGAATCACTGGGGTAGACTTCAAGATCCTCATCGGTCAAGCTGCTGTGGACTCGGTCAGCGTTGCGCGGAGGATGTTGTGGGCTGCAAGGCGAGAGACAACACGCGTTGAGGATAAGGCGTACTGCTTGCTGGGCATCTTCGGGGTCCATATGTCACCGATCTACGGTGAAGGAGACAATGCGTTCAGCCGTCTCCAGGAGGAAATTGTCAGGACCATCCCCGATCAAAGCATCCTCGCCTGGAACCACTGCGAAGCTGCGGCTCATCCGAGTCATCCTGGTCTGTTTGCGCTCTCACCCGCGAACTTTGGAGAATGTGGCGATATCCATCCAATCACATCCTCTGTCTTTGTTTCGCACCTGCACCTCAAAGGGAGTGAGGACTCGGAGGTCCCGCCACTGCATTGTGTCTTCACGCCACAGGGCGTCCACGTACAGCTTTTGTCTCTTGAGATGGCCATCACCCCCTTGCTCATTGAGGCTTTGTGGAGCCAGCGGCTTCATCGGTACCCATGCCCCAACTGTGTCTGCCCCCAGGTCGACACGTTCGCCCTCCTACAGTGCGAAGATAAGAACGGGTCACTCATTGCGCTCCTTCTGCGCCGGCCCCGAGAAGAAGCTGACGGTGAATCTGGAATGCTTGTCGGAACATATGTCCAATGCACTTTGTGGAATGGGCATTACCCGCCCCGCTTTCTTACTCTAACCAAGGCGGCGTTGACGGAAGCTCTGGAATGTGTCTCTCCCGCGCTTATTGAAGCCTCTCTGCAGCATAACCGTCGGGTCCCCCTCCCTCTTTCCTACAGTACTGCCGATGCCGATGCCGATGCCTCACTGTCAGCTGTTTCGGTCTGGGCCAATGGCAGTTTGGAGGATGGAGCTGTCTTCTGTCTCGCACCCCGCGATATGGAAAACCTACACATTCTTGGCTTCGCTGCCGACTCCCCCTGGCAAGATACACCCTCGGCGAACTCAGCGGAGACCATCGTCCATACGGCTCTCGTGCACGATGGCAGGGTCCCTTTTGATGGGAAACAAGGGTGTTCGCAAATCATCAACCTCACTCTTTCCTGCATACATTACTCTAGTACTAGTACTAAGGCCATGAAAGTACTCGTCAAATTTGCTATCGTGAATTTCATCAGCGTCCCCATTCATGCATCACCCGGGGTTGTATCACTTCCTACCACCCATCCAGGAGTACGTGACACCTTCGAAATCATGAAGCAAGCCCCCGACGTCGGCCGAGATGAAGGCCCAAAACACTCTGGACATGCCCGGCAACATGAACCCCACGTTCTCGCCATGGCTGACTTCACAGTGTATTCCGATGCTGATTCACTGCGTGAAGCGCAAGATCGCATGGGGTGATATCCTCGATGCTACGCTAGGCAGCATGCATAGCAGCGGGGATATATTGAGTAGCACGCACGTAGCACCTGGGCGACGTCGAATAGCCACAATGAGGATATTCTTGAATATCTGCACCATAGCGCGAGGGCTATCTCACATAGCCGCTGCGGATATCCCACACGATCCTGCGTCGCAGAGGTGCACGTAGCGCCGACGCATGACGTGGAATAGCCCACATCTTCCAGGTCGCTATCCTACGTATCCTCTGTGCTATGTTGCGCTATGCTGCCATATTCCCGCCTGCTACATGCTCTCGGGCATATAAACCTCCT
>MNAD01000176.1:252-13347 GCA_001895945.1 Trametes pubescens
GCCAGTATGTCCTTCCCTGCTCAGAATACCAAATACGCGGTCGTCTGGACACCCACACGACCGGCGCGCGTATGCGGTCGTCTAGATCCTGAGACAACCGCTCAGCCAGCGGTCGTCTGGACATTGAGACGGCCGCGCGGTCGTCTCAACCCCGAGACGACCGCACGCTCGAACAGGGAAGTTCAACAAGAAGGTCACCAGGTTCGAGTTTGCAGAAGATAACATTAAGTACACCCTTTGCGGCGTGGGGGAAAATACACGATGCGGTCGGATACTCAGAACTTACGTGCACAGCCTTACACAGCCTTCGCATTTCCGTTAGAAGTGAGTGCCGAGCGTCGAGCACCTCCCGGCACTTGCATCACTCTTTCCCCCCTCTAAGTAGCATAACTCCCTACTCTTCGCCATCCATTCTCCATGTCTCCCGCAACAGATCAGCCAGATCAGCCTGAAGAGATCCCAGAGCTCCCTCGAGCGACTTGGACGGCTCTCCCTGACCTTCCACGACTATCGGGGCCGACCATCCTGCCCATTGGGCGCAAGTTCTTTCTGCACTCTCCCACCAGTATACTCAAGCTCGGAGTAGACGATGGAGAGGATATAATGACCGCCTTTGCCTACTCCGCCCTCGGAGAGTGCGTCCCGCGCGTTATCAATGCGGTCACGCTTTCGCCCAACACTACCGACGGCATACGGCCTCCTCGCGTGCAGAGAGGCCTCGTCCTCACACTCAAGCCAGGGAAGCCGCTCGAGGAACTCTGGCCCTCGCTCTCCCCGCCACAGCGTGAGATGGTCAAGTCGCAGCTCTGCGACCTGCTCCTGCGTCTGCGCGCGCGGCAGCACGACTATCACGGCCGCCCCGGTCGGCAGCCCTACGTCCTGTATTTCTTGCGCGGGCCGAAGACATACGCATGCTGTGCCTCTCGAGCGGAGTGGGACGAATCGCGTCTCTGTGCTTTGCGCGCCTCGGAGGATGTGCCCGCGGATCGTGTGCCGCTGCTGGAGCAGGTGCAGCGCGAAACCAGCGGCGCAGACGGCTGGGATCGCCCCGTCCTCACCCACGGCGACCTTTCCGACCGCAACATCATCGTCGACCCCGACACGCTCGCAATCACGGGTTTGATCGACTGGGAGCGGGCGAACATCATGCCAGCGTACTTTGAGTACGTTGCCGCGCGGCTGACGGGCGGACACGAGCCTGAATGGAGGAGGGAGCTTCTCGAGGTCCTCAGGACAGTCCTACGTCGGGAGTGCGAGGTGACGTGTGGGGAAAACGGAGACGCGAAGGGTGGAGCGCCTCCCGGCGACGCAGGCGTAGTTGACGCCGGTAAGATAGGGTACAGGAAGACTTTGGCGGCTTGGGATGCCATGGTCGACGTCGAGAGATTCGCGCAAGAGTACAACGATAGGTGTTATTGGACTTTCGACACTGGGCTACCGGACTCTTCGGACCAAACGGTCCCTGTATTTCAGTTTGACTCGGATGGCGAGGCGTGTATTTGACGATGTAGTAAATCTGTTCTCCTAGAGAAAGTCCACTGTTCTATAGATGTATTGCACTAAGCACCGATTGCCTTGACTGAGAACGTGCACTGAGAAATTATACGGACCTCGTCAATCATGGAGGATCCCTCCAACCTAGGCTCGTGAACCAGCCTCACGTTCGGGGGCGGAAGACAATCGTTCCTCCCGAAGGGAGGCTGGACCTATGTGTGAGGGGGTGGTGAAGTGTGGCAGTATATGTCGCCGTCCTCCTGGTGGCGTATTCGGGCCGCTGGTCAGATACCAATCGGGCACATAGAGACAAGCGCCCCTGCAATGAAATGTCGTCGTGCGCGCTTATTGCTCTTGCCCGTTTCTCATCTCCGCTCTCTCTGTCATCTTGTGCTGCGCTGATCTACACGGGCTGCATTGTGACTGCTCTCGGTATGCTTGCGCGTAGTTCTGTTTCCAAAATATGTCCATGTATTGGAGGCAGGTGCCTAACAGGTCGGTGATTCTACTGCCTGTAGCTAGTTCGTCATGCGACCTCAATTCACCCACAGCCTCCATCTCAAAGGTCGGAGAAGGGTTCAAAAGAGGGTTGCATAGCAAAGAACCATCTGCGGCAAACGCGTGAGTGCTAATCAGTTGCGGAAACTGCTCGCGTCGCTGACAAGCCATGGACAGCTCGCAGTCCATATTCTCCCCTCACGTTTCTCCTTGGGACCAGGTGTTCGAGGACATCAAAGACATTCAAGATCCCAGACCGCCCACGATGAACCCGCGCTCGCTGAAGATGTCCGCTGGCCTCCGTGCGAACAGGAGTGTCCGTCAGCAGACCGCGACGGCACGCGAAACTGAGGTCCTCACCGACATGTTCTCCTCCGTCTTCAGTGCGTCCAGTAGGCTTAACACGCCTGGCACGCTCGGCATCGGTCGCCCGCAAACACGGAACGATATGAAGCAGCTGTACGGCAAGCTGCGCTCGCACACCCAGCGGCTGCGGTGGACGACGGAGGCGGACCAAGAGCTCGACCGGAAAAAGGAGGAGATGGAGCTGCTGGAGACGGACGTAGCGCTACTCGAATGGGCGATGCGCGAGGTCTTCGGTGAGTCGCAGCGGTACGAGTCTGTGACCACACCCACGCCCGCGGAAGACGGCGCAGCGGAGCCCCCGCAGCCGGAAGAGCCCGTGCTACACCCGTCGTCATACCCGATCCTCCTCGCCGCGCTCATGCGCACGTTCCGGGACAAGTACAAGGACCCGAACCTCGCGCTCTCGATGTTCGACCACGCGCGGCACCTGTCGATCTCGTCCTTCGTGTTCGGCTGCACGACGCCCGCGTACAATGAGCTGATCGAGACGCGCTGGCGGTGCTTCCGCGACCTCCGCGGAGTGGTCGACGCGCTGGAGGAGATGCGCATCAACGGGATCGAACTCGACAACCGCACGCGACAACTTGGGGAGACGGTCCGGCGCGAGGTCGGCGAGCGCGACCTGTGGCAGGAGGATAGCCCGCTCGGGACGGGCGAGGTCTGGGAGCTCGTCGCGAGTATCGAGCGGCTTACCGTCGCGAGCAAGCCGCGGCGGTCGAAGGGCTCGGCAGGGAACTTGAAGGAGGATGCCAGCCGCGTCCGCAGGCGCAAGTGGAGCGCGAACCAGGAGGCGTGGAAGCAGAAGGTGCTGGAGGACGGCGGGAAGCCGACGTACCAGTTTGAGCGGATGGCGCCGAGGAGTACGTCCCACGCGTCGTCGTCGATACTCTCGTCGGAGGGTCAGACCGGTCAGGCCTTGAAAGATGCGCTAGCGAGGAGCTCATGAACATGCCTGCGATCGAGGGGTGGGCCAGAAGTACTCTAGTAATTTGTTATTCACACTATTCGCAATGCTGCTCATCATGCACCATCTATACTTGTGTTTGCTCTATATTCTCCGTTCGTAGTTATTAGCTCAAGCTTTGACAGCGATCTGGAGTAGATGATCAGCGAGATATGACACGCATGCTTGGTCAATATACACCGGTCTGACTATACGCTGAAGGATCGTGTAGGCATTAAAAGGCGTGATGGCGTGTCTCCGCTCGTATAGTATACATCCGTTCGAAATCATGGTCGTAATCCCCAACTGGAGGGGCTGCACGCGTGTGCGCATGCATGGGAAATCTAGTTCAGGCCTTTTCACCGCGGTCGAGGGCACGCTGGTGTGCCTTGCGCCGACGAAGGAGTATGATGGAGACCAAGAAGCACCCGAACCCGGCGAAGGCCACGATCTGTGCGTACGACGGAAGAACCAACACAGTCAGCATCCACCGTCGGCACGCGCTGTGTGGCACGGCTTACCCCGCTGAAGAGTGCTGGACGCCACCAATGGTACTCCGCTGTCAAGAGCGCGCCAGAGATGGGGGTGCCTGTGAAAATCGGGGGTGAGTGGGCGGTAGGAAGAGGGAGCAGAGACTACATACCTATGAGACTGCCGACACCTGCGATAGCCGCGAAGTCTCTCGTGAGCATGTGCGCCCTTCGCGGGAGGCACAATGGAACTCACCTGCACACGCGAACGCGATTCCCATCCGTGCACTGTGTCCATGGTGTCAGCGCGAGTAGCGATACTGGGGGTGCGGAGCACAAACGACGTACCCAAGCTCAGACATGTCGTCCGTCAGGTGCGCGAGCAGGGGCCCGAGCATCGCGATGTCTAGTGGTGAGCAAGCCGTCGTGAGCACCAGATTTATGCAACGGAAGGAGGATGACGGTGCGCACAAGTCCCGACGAAGAACCCGTATATGACAGCGATAACGACGACGCTTGCGACACTACTGATACCAATCATGCCGAAAATGAGGATGGCGCAGCAGAAAGTCGCGGTAACGATGATGTTGTGAGACCCGAGCCTGTTTGCGAACCACCCGGGCGAAAGCCGGCCGACGAAGCTGGAGGCATTCATGATCACGAGCTGCCGAAGAGAGGATCAGGAACGTCCGCAGGTTCCAAGTCGCGAGAGTGGTACAGTACCGAGTAGAAGGCGAAGGTCTTGTCGAGCCCGTGCGTGAGCGCGTCCAGTTGGATGTAGAACAGCGGGAAGTAGAAGCCTGTCGCGAAGACCGTCATCCTACCACCACGAGTCAGCAAAGCATACCTTTTTATGGCAATAAACGGCGCACATACCCAAGAGCCGCGAACACGTAGGGCATGTCCTTAGAGAAACGCTTGGCGGACACCCAGAGATGTGCAGGCTTCGACTGCACCGTCGTGCGGGTGCGCATCATGCAACACGCAATGAGAAGCAGACCCGAGATCAAGCCCGCGTTCGCGCGCGCGGCGATTGCGAAGCCGATCTTAGGGTTGTTCAGCGTGTTGTTGAGCATGATGGGATGGATAATCGAGCCGAGCGACGAGCCTGAGGCGACGATGGTCATCGTGAGCGCCCGCCTCTTGTGGAAGTACTGCGAGATGATAGCAACACTCGGGATGTAGACCATCCCAGCGCCGAGGCCAGCGCCTATGCCTTGACTAAGGAGGATCTAGAGAACGGCAGCGTTAAGCATGTGGCACGCGTGGAGGTGAGAAAGGACACTGCCCAGCACCTGATAATACTGGTTTGGCTTCGCTAGGGACAGCATGAACAACGAGAAAGCGAGGAGCAGTGAGCCTCCGTAAAGGAGGTGGTAGCTAAGAAGAAAGCCAAATTTCAGCAATCTGTAAGTAAAAAGCACCGTCGGTGTGCGCACAAGTATCCGCGGTCATATAGACGACCCGCTAGCAGCCCCGACGAGATGACCAGGAAGGCGTTGAGACTTCCTATCCAGCTATAGATTACTTTGTTAGTACACGCCTCCAGCTATGAGTAGATGGGGAACATACGAAATTGCAGACGACGACTGATCACTAAGATACACTCGCGTGTAGAAGTCTGTGACTGCGGGTGAGTGATGTTGCCTAATTTTTTTGGTGTTTCCGCACCTTGATACACTCCGAAAGAACCTGTGTACCTGCAGAGAAATATGAGATTTGTTGGCCACCTTCATAAGACGGGACCCGTACCCGAATCCACACATCTGACATAAGAAGCTATATTGGTGGCGTTAGAGCAGAACTTGGCAGAAGTCAATATGACTTACGCTCCAGCGACGGTGAGCCATGCTGCCAAACCACCCTCCGGGACACCTAAACTTGGTGCCTGCGGGGGAGCTACATCGTCCGGCCTTGCGGTAGGGGGCCGGGAAGACTCTCGGACCGTTGCGCTCGCTTCCGACTTGTGCATCGAAGCCGCGGCGCTGCCCACCTCCCTATTAGACTGTTCGAGCTGTGACGTCGACATAATTGATGACGACAAGACGAGATCTAGTGAAGCGACTTGGCAGCGATAGAAAGGAGAGGCTGATCAGTCTGACGACTCGGAGTCGATTTTGAGCGGGGTAACCCTTAAGTACGAGGGGTCGATGGGCGCGAAGACGGGAGAACGGGTGCGGGGCAAGGAGGACGCCATAGAACGGCGAGATTAGATAGAGGGGGATCTTACCACCTATTGCCGGCTGCCAGCAACTGTCGTCACCTGTGCTCGCGCTCCGAGTTCGAGCGGCTTTGGAAGATCACATCCCCGCTCGCCACGGCCGGGTAATTCAACCTGCATGGTTGCCGGATGCGGCGCACAAGGGGATTCCCACGGGTTCAAACCTTCTTTGCGGGCACTCCGCGTGAAGCGCATGTTGTTGTAATCCGCTTTACATGAGTACAAGTCCTGGTTATCCTCATCATACTAATAGAGTGAGTTGCACTTTGTAAGTCTACCGCTTACTGGTTAGTTCTTCAAGCTTCCAAGTTTAACACCCAGTGAGGCCGCGAAGAGCACCTATGGCGGTTTTCCCTCCAAGCGTTGTGCTCAAACGCCAACATTCGATGCAACTTGCATCTGAAGTGAATCGCAGTCGGATCTCTTCGGACGATCATCGTTGTTAGTCAGTCAGCGTCCCACTGGATGCCGGCGCGATGGTCGCCGTCAAGTCATCGGACGCGAAGTAGTGGCGCCACCAGTAGCACAAGATGTACTACACCAGCCGCCGCTCGTTGGAGTCACTTTCAGTTAGCATCTAGACCCAACGATTGCGTCCAATCGCATCGTGGGTGCTATTGGACCACAACAAGGTAGGCAGCTTACGCATCCAAACAGC
This sequence comes from Trametes pubescens, assembly GCA_001895945.1. Classification (NCBI taxonomy): domain Eukaryota; kingdom Fungi; phylum Basidiomycota; class Agaricomycetes; order Polyporales; family Polyporaceae; genus Trametes; species Trametes pubescens. The sequence continues at coordinate 6,903 of MNAD01000176.1, forward strand.
TCGGGGTCCCATCACCGCAAGCACTGCGCACATTCAGGAGATCTTCTTTCCTTTAGCGGTTGGACACATGACGACCCCGAAGGCGCAGCTGAAGAATTGCTAAGTGGCTTTCCAATCTCGACATCGCTCTTCTCTCACAGTCAGAGGCGTCTAGAAGGTCTTGCAAAGCATGCAATGAAACATGACTGAACAGTGTCTGCATCGCAGACGACACGCGTGTGCGACTTTCCTAACGTACAACGCACCCGATCGTACACTTCAATTTCAAGTTTGAATGGCATCATCGCTGCGCAGTGTCAACATACCTATGAGTCAAGCAGCCCAGTTGGGCAAAAAGACCCCCTGTTCCCGCCTGCGCCGCCCAGCGCGGCCGAGGAGTCACGATTCCGGACCACCAGCCCACCTGCGCTGCGGATCTTAGTGGGTCGTGTTGATCACTGGAGGGGCTGTCGGCCGACAGTCGATCCATCGACGCCGTTGTGGCGTAAGAAATGCCGGATGCGGTGAGCAGTAAGATGTATCTCTCTCCGTGCATGAAGAACTTGAAGTAACGAAGCATATGCTGGCCATCATGTTCCTACGTACGTAACCCAAAAGCACTCACCGTAGTCCCCTCTCTACATCTCGCCTGGTGAAGGGGCGCTGAATTTGAGCGTGTCACCTTCTTATCCATACCGCTCGGGACGATGGCAGACGCGCTCTTGCTTGTCAAATTAAACGCAATAGCGCCGCCGATCTATGCTTCGAAAGCTTATACGAGGCTAGTCGCCAACAGTACTGCCTCGGTCGTCTTCGGCCTTGGAGAAGGTTCGCTTGTGATCCTTGCCAAACTATTGATATCATGCTGCAGGAGCTCGCCCAGCTACAAGCGTTTCCAGGAGCCGTTCGATCCTCGATAACTGGTCGTCCAAGCCATCGAACCGGCTCGTAAACGCAGCCACTTGACCTTCTAACAACGAGAGACGCTCTTCCACAGCCAGACCGCTCCCTGGCGGTAGCGGCAGACAGCGCAACAAAATATGTGTGGCCGCATGTCGGTCTGCGGAGACCCCGCCTTTGTGCGAATCGCATCCTTCGCAGACGAATGTATCACCTGAAAGGCGAGTGGTGAGCAGAATCATTCACTGAGTAGAATCCGGGGCTTACTAGTGCACTCTAAACAATACCAGTACGGCCGCTGCACCTGCGCATGGCACGAAATGCATTCTAGAGACTCCGCAGGTCGCTTGGACGCGCCGGTGAGCCGCTCCTGTGCTGTCTTCACCGCTCGCAGTACCTTCCCTATCTCACGATAGTGGTAAAAATCCCTCCGGATCTTGACCATGTCGTGTGTGGGTAGATGCGTCCGGTTTGCGGTGAGCGTCACGGCGGCTGCGAGGCAAGCAGCAGCTGGGCATATGTCGATGGCGCCGTAGGTGCTGCATTGCAGGCACGTCAAGCGCGTCTTCGTTTTCCTCGAGCAGGAGCTACACGTAGTTGACCTGCAAATGTCCACGTACCATATCAATGTCGGTTGTGCGATGCAGGTAGAATGGTGTACTTACATTGGTCCGATGACAGATCGTCGCCGGAAGCCATAGAGCGTGTAGAAGTAGCGCATATCGTCGAAGGTGCACAGACGTTCGATTGCCGAGCGCGCCTCGGCGAGCTCGCGCCGTTCCTTGGGTGTCCTCGTCTTCGGGTTCATCTTCGCCTACTTGAGCAGCAACTCGAGATAGGCTATCCTCCGCCGTCGACGCTCTTTGATGTACGACCACGAGAAGAGCTTCCGCCGTGCTTCTCCTCGCGCGGCAGTCAGCGCAAACGCCCACAGCGCACGAATCTTGTTCGCCTCGAACTCCTTGGACGACGGACGGCACGCCAAAGCCTCCTGCGGGATGCGCGAGAAGTAGAAGCGATGCGGAAAGCGTTTGACGGATGTGCCCCACGAACCGGCGAGGGCCATATCTCCGGCCGCCAGCTTGTCCTGGAAGTACTGCGTGGCCTTGCCATCCGCAAAGACGCGGGTGAACGTGTACATACCTGTGGGGCCCTCTTCGGCGTTGAACTGTCCGAGGATCGTGTATTCCGTGCCGTACGCGGCGATGGTCCGTGCCTCAACTAGGTCCGCATGAGGAGAGGCGCACAGCTCGAATGAGATCATGAGGGAGGCGGGCCAACGTGCATCCCTTAAAAACCCGTTCCACCGGCCCAGTCTAGACAGAATTCATTAAGAAAGCGAAAATAATGAACTGAAGGGCCTCACATTTTCTTTAGAGCATCGGGCAGTTTGCTTTCGTCCTCTGGAGACGATAATGACTGAGCTAGTTCCGGGCAATACAGGAGGTCGGTTGGACAAGGATGGTTCAGGATGCTTAGCGAGGGGACCGTGTGTGCGTCCTCCGCATCTTCGAGGCATTCGCATTCCGTAAACCTCATCTTCTCCAAACTCTGCAGTGACCAAAATTCGCCAACGCTATTCCAGTGCTCAAACTGGACATAGTACTCAGCTTAACATGCTGGAACACTGGGGCGAAGGACATACCAGTCCGAAAGCGTAGTTTTTGAATTTCTCTTGGGGATTGAGATTTTGCTGTTTGAAAAGAGCTGAGTGGATTTACGTGAGCTTGGCAAATATATAGTCAGAATATGGTTCGTACCGACGAGTCCGTCATACCGCTCCTGTACTCCGTCGAGTACGTAAAGCAAGCTATTCGCAGGATCCCCAAGCTCCTCCTTGTTGAGGATCACCTTTTGGGACAGACGGAATATATCCAGATCCCGTTTCAATAGCAGATATAACAACGGGAAGAGACACTGAATTATCAACGTTAGCTTGCTTTGTGACAATACTTGGCAAGTTGGACCTGCCTTCTCTATTCTCCCGGGGCCTGTGATTAGGCGTAGTGTGTCCATCGCATCGATGTTGTACTTTGCTGTCTCTAGACTCTGCTTCAGGCGTTGTTCCTCCGCATCGGCGTAGCCCTGAAACGTCTTGTAGATCACGTCCGGGCCGGTACCACCATTGAAGGTCGCGTTAAACGTGACTATTGGTCTCCACACGTTGTCAAGGTACTCGTAGGCGTACTTCTTGTTCTCCGGGCGGACGCGCGGTAGGAGGGCGAACATCTTCGCGAAGATATCAACGATGTTATCTATGTAGGTCGTCGTGGTGAGCTGCCAGCCTATAGTGCAAGTCAGCGATCCTAGCTGTAAGCGTCGCAGTCCTTTCGAGCTGGTACCTATGGTCCAATATGCGAACCACCGAGCAATCCTGCACGCACTTGTCAGCCTCCACCGCCGCGGCGACGCAAACGTTTTGAAGCTAATGAGATGCGCACGTGTAGTGTTGTGGGCGAGAGGACGTGAACTGGTTCACCTCGGCCACAGTGATCAGGCCCGAGGCGTCCTCGTCGAACGCCTCGGTGATCGCCTGCAGTCGACTCACGTCGAGGATCTCCAGAAATACTTGGTCTACCTCTGAGATGCGCGGATCCGTGCTTTCGCCCCTCTTCCAGTCTTCAACCTTTTGGAACCAGTAGTCGCGGAGTGCCAGTATAAAGTGGCGTGTCTTGACGTGTCCGCGCCATCGCTGTCACGATTATTAGTATGTCAGTGGCCGAATATACATACGCAAGGTGGACAGGGCATAGAACGTTCCATACCATTTCCTTCCAGATTTCGTAAATGTCCTATACACCGCATAAGAAAGCGGCAGTAACAATAGGGTACAGATGCACTCACCCTGTCCTTGATCTTCTCGTGAGGCCCGGATAGGACCGCGTCAATGACCCGATCGCTCTCATGCACGATGACCCCATGCGTCTCGTCCGCGAGCTCGCGCTGCTGCATCGCGAACTTGCGCTGAAACAACTCGAAGTTCTTCCGCACAGCAGACTCAGGGCTGTCGAACAACTCCGCCTTCAACGCCTCGAGGCTATCGGACTGCTGCCGGGCGTGCTCAGGCCCGAGTTCATGATTGTCACCGGACACCTTTGCCCGCATCAAATCCTCCAGGGCATGGTCGTCCGCCACGACGGCTGCAGACCCGCCTCGACTGCGCACGATTTCCCCAAGCTGCCGCTGCTCCGGAGACACCAGCGCCGCGAACATCTCCAGGATGACGTCGAGCTTCGCGTCCATCCCCGCGACTATGCGGTTCACATCGTCGACCGCGCGCCCGACGTGCATCTCGAGCGCGAACGTGAATGCCTTGCGGCGGTCCGCGAAGAGCGCCATGTACGCCTTCAGCTTGTCGTCCCACATCGCGCTCTTGATGACCTTGACGAGCAGCCGCTTCTTCGCGTACGCGTCGCATGCGTTCGCGCAGTCCTTGATGTCGTCCGCGGTGCGCTGCACGAGCGCCTGCAGGCGCGCCTTGATTGGGGTGCCATCCGCGCCTGGGGTCTCCTCGTCCTTGACGGAGCGTAGTCTGCGCGAGGTGAGCATGATCGTCGCTTGCGGATGCATTTTGGCGAAGCTCACTCTAGGAGGACGGACATCATGTCTTTCATCTCCAAGAAGAGGACACTGATCTTCTTGTCGTTGTCGCGCCGCTTCACATCGAGCTCGACGACCACCTTGAATGCGCCAACCGCGACTGCACTTCGTACATCAGCTGCCACGTACTAGATGCGGGCAGAAACGACGCGTACCCGCGATGAACGGATGGATCTTCGCGACTTCATCCAGCGCCTTGATGAGCCCCGGGAGGCTCTCCGCGAGCGAGTTGATGCCATTCCGCACGCTCTGCAGGGGATCGCTCTCATAGACCGGTTTCAATGCGGCGCCTATGCTTTCAGCTGCTTCGGCGGCTCCATCGATCTTTTCGATGACCTCTCCTGCAGAAGGTGTCGCATTGAGCAGATGTTAACATTCAGCGATGGCCCCGATGATGCGTACCTGTCTTGTTCGCTACTCTGAGGACGCGCGCAGCCTGTGCCTCCTGCTGGCGCCTCTCGGCCTTCGCCACGGCTTTGGACACGTTGCTGATCTGCTCTTTAACATCGACGTTGGACGCTAGCCTGGGGTCGTTGTTCATTTGAGATGCCAGAGAGGGGTTTTCATTATCGTCCGCTGACTGTCCCTCAGCGACAGCGACAGCACTATTATCTGTGGCGGAGAGCGGCGCCGCGCTATCCCCTGAACTCTCAGGCATCTAAGGCAAGAACATGTCAAACGCGGTGTTCCCCGACTCCTGCATTGTCATCGAACTCACACTAGACACGATGACGCGCAGCCTTCAGCCCGAGCCAGGCGAACCGTGACGCAGAAGCAGCGGCATAGCAGATATATACCCACGTGTCGACGGCTGCAATACGCAGCCCTTGGCTGCGTGCGGTGCAGAGAAGATGGGATGGAAGTACCGATGCAGGTTCGATGCGCGGTCGTTACTGATCATGTCACGAAGACACGTTGAGGGTTCCGTTGATGAGATGGGTGTAGTTTGACACTGTGTGTAGTCTCCCTCTGTGTATGGCAGTGCCCGTCAGAGAAGGGAGGACAAGAGGTGCGGATGCATTGTTGGCACACTTAGAGTATGATAGCTTCTGAGATATATCAGCCGTGCTATATGGCAGGACAGATGAACATTGCTCAGGCATGCTTATCACCTCACCGCGCTTTCGCACTGAGCATCACTCACTACCTCATTCGTTGTCCGTTGTAGCTCCAGCGCCTCGCGCATCAAGACCGTGACGGCTCGAACGATGTACGGTCTACGGCTCGCTTCGCACTTACAACACCGCATGCATGCAAGCTCAAGTTCTAGGCCCGCAAACGGTCGTAAGCACTCTCGATCATTACAGCGGCCCCGCAGGCGTGAACTTATCAAGAAAAACGCACCGTGCCTAGCCTGCAGAGCCACCGACCCCAGGCACAGCCCGTTCGGAAACAAATCCCCTCCCGCTCGATCGATCGCAAAAAGGGACTTAAGCCGCATTCTGTTTTCGATGCATCGAGTCGGGACATTGCGTGCCTGGTGCCCATAATTGCAAGGAGCGAAATACATGGGGGGCCCAGAGCAGCAAACGAGCCATGTGCCCGCGGACAGACTCAGACTGCATGTTTTTCATATGTCGACGGTTCCTGATGGAGGATGGACAAAGTAAATTCAGACATCGTGCGTAATTGCTACGTCTCGACGCAACGAGTGTGTGTACATGATAAATGTACCGCTCACCTCAACGCCCGTATCGCCAGGCCCATTCAGCCCACCGGGGTGTACAACCAGTTACCAGGCACGGGCCCTCGGAGAAACGCGCCTGCATCTTCACCTCCAGCCGCGGGAAATACCGCGCGCGTCGGACGCCCGGACTCTCTGTGATACACGGGCAGAGCAGGAACGACGAATGATCTTAAGAGTTCGGCTCCTTAAGATCAGGCCGAGAGCAACCTAAGAGCATTGCGTTTTCGGGCCCTTAAGCGAATCTTAAGGTGGCCAAAATCTCAAGAGAGCCTTAAGAGC
>MNAD01000180.1:0-14951 GCA_001895945.1 Trametes pubescens
CGGACATCGCACCGCGCGCGGGCGAGATCTTCGTGCCGAGCGCGAGGAGCAGGTGCGAGACTTAACCATTCGTTGCGTGCACGACGTGCCGTGCCTGCAGAGTGCCGAGGGGGTGGTGGCCGTTCCGCGCGACCGTCGCTGAACTCGTACTCGACAGCGCGGTGGTCGCCACCACTGGGATGGGTATATGTAGCACGCCCACAGTCTCTATGTTTTGCTTACTACATCATGTATTTTCCTACTGTATGTTTGCATACCATAGTATCAATGCATTGCAGTAAATGCCAGTAGTGCTCGTATTTCCATTCTAGAGCATGTGAGGACGCCTGAACCAGTAACATTCCCCCATAGTGCAGGCGTACCAGCTCGGCGCCAGCGTGTTTGCATCGCCAAAATTACTAAATATGGGCCAAAACTCTGAAGTCATCGCCAGGGAGGCTGATTCTGGCTGCCAGGGACCCGACCTCTGGAATCCAGGTATTTTCNTGGGCGTNGGATTCCAGGTGGCACGCCCTTGGACGCCACCAATTCTTGCCCCACCTGATTTCCGCCCGCGCTGTGTTCAGCAGTGTACTTACCCCATGCCGAAGGCACGGGAAGCTGCCAGTGCTAGTGAAGTAGGAAGACACATAGTTGGTATGTATAGCTAGATAAGTTGATTGCCCGTTATGGGAGCTGAATTACTGTCGAAGATGAATATCTATTTAGTGCATATCCATATGTGAGGCCTAGGGGGTTTTCTGATGCTAGAACACGATTGTCCCCGCCGGGTTCCCAACAGTTCGCCTGGGTACGGGCTTCAGCAGCCAGAGCAAGAGGAGGACAGGCGCCGGCGGTTGGTGCTACGCGACGCGATCACGTGAGCTGGGTGCCCACGGTTCAACGGCGCGAGTGGGCGCCTACCTGCCTGCTCTCTCCCTGCTCTGTCTGAAGTTGAAGCTGCCCCGCACTCGCTCGCCGTCGCTGCCCCGCACTCGCTCGCCGTCGCTGCCCCGCACTCACTCGCTGACGGTCTCCGCCGTCGCCGGATGCGCCCATGTCGTTCTCGCGCGTGAAGATCGCTGCCCGTCTCCGGCCCCCCATTCCTGGTGAACAGCACGACAACGCAATCCGTGTCCTCCGCCAAGACCGCGAGGGACAATCCAGCTCGGCCATCGTCGTTGACAATCCCCGCGACCCCTCTCAGACGTTCAACTACCCGTGCGTTGCCCCATACGCTCCGTCTATTCGCGACTCATAGCTCTCAGGTTCTCGTCTTGCTATGGCGAGTTCTCCTCACAAGAGGAAATCTTCGAACGCGATGTCAAGCCCCTCATTGACCTCGCCTTCTCGGGCATGGTGCGCTCTTCGTCCTCACCCGCATCGCTTTAGCTCAGTGCCCCGTCATCCAGACGGTGACCATCTTCGCCTATGGCGTCACTTCCTCCGGCAAGACCCATACCATGCAAGGCAGCGCCGAGCAACCAGGAATCATTCCCCGCGCTGTCCAGGTATGTCATAAGTGTTGCGCAGTACGCTACGTACCCCAACATACCGCCGCAGGAAATCTTCAACCGCACCGTCTCCCAACACGTCGGTGCCTCTATTGCAGCCTCGTACATGGAGATCTACAAGGACGAGGTCTACGACCTCCTTGGGGACAGAGAATCTGTAAGTGTCAACGTACATACCTCTTCCACCTAGCCTCCCTCATCGCTCCTCGCAGGCCGCAAAGCTCCCCGTCCGCGAGAACGAACACGGCAAAGTCTTTGTCGCGAACCTCTCCACCATTCCGCTCGATACGCTGGACGACTTCGAAGTCGCCTTCTCGTATGTTTGCCGCAACTCATCTCTCGAATCATACCTCACTCTCGCTCGTTTCGTTCAGACAAGCGAACAAGCAGCGCTCTGTCGGCTCCACTAACCTCAACTCCGTCTCCTCCCGCTCTCATGCCATCTTGACCCTCCACGTCACCGTCACCGATCCTTTGCAGAACCGCAGTACGTATCCTGGGCCTTGCGTTCGGAGCGCCCGCAATACTGAACCCCTTTGCAGCTCTTTCTGGTAAACTCAACCTTGTCGACCTCGCTGGCTCAGAAAACAACAAGGTCTGAGCTTCCGTCACGTCGCGTCGCGTTCCAATCGTTGATCTTGCATAGCTCACCGGCAACGACTCCTCGCGCATGGCCGAGTCCGCCGCAATCAACAAGTCGCTCAGCGTGCTCGGCCAGGTCGTGCACGCCCTCAACCAAGGCGCAGTACGTACCTCTCCGCAAAGCGTGTCCTTCGCTCGCCTTATCTATATCTCCGCCAGAGCCGCATTCCGTACCGCAACTCCAAACTCACCCGCATCCTGCAAGACGCTCTCGGCGGCAACTCCGTCGGCCTCCTCATCTGCAACCTCGCACCCGGCACCAAGTTCCGGCAAGATACCCTTAATACGCTAAAGTACGGCTTCCTTCCCTCCCCATCTGCACGCGCTGACACACATACCCTAGCTTTGCCGTCCGGACGAAGAACATACAGAACAAGCCTCTCGTTAATCAACAAGGTACCCCTCCCTCCCTTCCGCGCCCGCATACAAACTCCCCTCACTGATGCATTCTCTGCCAGCCAACGCGACAGCCGGCCCCTCCTCCGCCACGATCCCGCCCCCCGCCGCCCGTTCGATCCCCGCACCCGCACACAACAGCCGCATAGCGGGCCCCCGCCCGTCGCGCGTGCCCCGCATGTCCAACGCGGGCGCCGGGCCCCGCCCCTCACTCGCATTCTCGAGCATCCCGCCCCCCGCCGCCAAGCGCGAGTCGCTGCCCCCGCCCGCCCCAGCGATGCCCGCGCACCTCACCGAGGAGGAGATCAACGCACGCGTATGCCCCCCTTCCCCGATCCGCATATTTGTCTGGTAGGCACTGATATTCCACCGGACATAGATTGCAAAGGCGGTCGAGCTCGAAGTCGCCCGCCGGCTCGAGGAGCGCGAAGAGGCCGCACGCAAGGAGCGCAGCATGAGCGTGCTGCACGAGGAGCACGGCTCCGCGTCCGCCGGCTCGCTGCAGTCGCTCCCGCCCGGCCTGCTCTCGCCGCTGCTCAAGAAACACCGGCACAGCGCAGACGACGAGCTCAAGCAGCGCCTCGAGGAGCTCGAGAGCAAGTTGTACGTCCCCTCCCTCCCCTCCCTCCCCTCCTTCCCCAGTCGAGTGCTGACTGGCACGCGCGCCAACGCACAGCGAGCGCGGCGACAGGGACAAAGACAAGCGCGCATCCGACGTGCTGCTCTCCCCGCTCTCGCGCAAGAAGACGGGGCGCGCATACGTCGCGCTCGCGCGCGCGCACACGCAGAAGAACAACCTGCAGGTCGCGCTCGAGCTGTACCGCAAGGCGGAGACGTACGTGCCGGACAACGTGAAGCTCAAAGAGAGGTGGATACTCTTCCTTGCGAACGTGTTCGAGTGTATGGTTACGCACGAGACGCGCCGCTGACCAATGCCACTCCTTTTTTCTTTTTGCACGCGTGCCGTCCCCGCGCCCCCTGCCTGTGCACTTCCTGCCTCGTGCCTCGTGCTCGTCTGCGCTCCTTCGCCCGTGGTGACGGCGGATGCGGATGCGGACTTGCGTGAACGGTCGGACGGGACACTGCACACTCGGGACTGGGGCGCGCACGCACAGGATCATCGAGATCGAGTGGGCGATCAAGAACGACCGCCCGTTCGCGCCGTCCCCGAAGAAACCGCGCCGCGGGCCCTCGCGGCGCGCGAAGAGCGGCAGCAGCAAGCACCGGTCCGCCCCCGACGCCGACGCCGACGAGGACGCGGACGACGCGCAGGACTCGGGCAAGGAGAATACGAACGCGCACGCGGAGGCATACGAGGACGAGGACGAGGACAAGGGCGAGGGTGGCTCCGCGAAGCGGCGGCGGCGGCACGTCAAGTCCGAGGGGAAGGAGCGCGAGCCGGGCACGCCGCCGAAGCGGCGGCGGCTCGTGAAGTTTGAGGATGCGTAGGCGCAGTCGATTCTTGCGGGGACAGAGAGGGGGTGGAGTACTTGTGGGAGGTTCTCGCAACCAGCCACGGGGACGAGGCCCGCGCCGGCGGTGGCGATGGCGCGCCGGGTGGGTGGTGGGGGTATATGTACGCTAGCTTACCTGATTGCCTTCTCTTCGCTTCGGTGTGTGTGCCCGTAGGCTTCTGGGCGTTCTGTTCGTGTACGACGGTCCGTGTTTGTGTTTATACGTGGTGTGGGTGGGGTATACAAGCAACTGTGATTCGGAGTCGGGGTGGGAAACGCGCGTAGGAGAGGACGAAGAAAGAAAACTAGCGATACAACACCGTCTCGGTTCGAAGCGTCCATAAGAGTCCAGAAGGGGAGACGGGTAGGAGAAGCGCGTACAGAACGTCCCATGCGAAGGAGAAAGGCGATATTGATACAGGGAAGGGAAGTAAATGGCTACAAAGGATAGGACATGGGGGCGATGTGGGTAAATGGGCGATGGCATGCATGAGGAAGGAGCCACGCAGGGGGAGACAAACGTTCGAAGAACGTTGCGCCTTCTCCGTGCGGGGATCAGCCGCTGTGACGCCCCGAACGGCTGCCCTTTACGGGGTCGGGTGCGCCTTGCAAGTACCGCGCAGTCGAGGAGATGTTGGGTAGCGGCGAGCCGAGTGGCGGAAAACTCTGGACGCGCGGGAGGAGGGACGGGCCCAACTGCAGGCGTGACGGACCCGCGGTCGGATTATGCGGACTTGGGCCTACGACGAACTCTGGGAACGGGATGTTCATGAACACGATGCCCACGAGCAGCGCCCGAGTGCTGGTGGTGGGGTAGAGCAAGAGACCACCAGGGGATGACGGCTGCTCAACGCTCCACGGTGCTATCGCGACCTGCGCGCCGGAGGCAATAAGTTGGGCGCAGCGCACGAGGGGCGACGGCGCGGCGCGACTCACGATGCCTTCCTCGAGCAGCTGGCGCGCGAGGGCCTCGAACAGCGCTTGGTTCTCCCGCGTCTGCGCGGCGTCGCCCATACGGTCGGGCATAATCATACAGCGCGAAAGTGCCCCCGGCTGGAGCTGCGCGAGCCACGCGTGCACCTCGCGCAGGAGCCCACCGCGCCGGATGAGCTGCAGCTGAAAGTGTTTCGGCCAGTGTTCCTGCTGACTACTTGTGCAGAGGCGGGCGCGTCAGTCAGTTGAGGGGGAGCGTAGGGGACGCGCAGGGCGGGACATACTTATCGTTCTCGGTCTCCGCGGCGGTGACGCTAATCTCGCGCTGCCGTGGTGGTAGCTGCGGCATGGGCGAGGACGCGGGGAGGGCGAACATGCCGCGCCACGGCTGCGATTGGGGCACCTGTTCGTCCGGCGGCGGAACAAGAGTCTCGAGATGTGTGGGCAAACGGAACATTGGCGGTGCCGGCGGTGAGTGTTCTGGCCGTGCGGAAGAACCCCGCCGACTTTTATGGGGCTTGTCGCACGCGTACATAAGCTCCCGCTCCCGCTACAAGGGCCGTCGCCGCGCTCGAGAAGTCCGTTTGGGAATGTTCTGGCTGGGGACAAGCTGCTCCTGCGCGTTGACGCGCGAGGCTCTCGTAGTAGCGTGGCTGGCGCGGGGTGTGGTCGGAGCTTCCTTGGCCGTCCTGGCGTTCGCGTCTCGAGGTGGGATTGTCATGGCGAGTTCTGTGGATCGCGCTGGATGCGTCCTTTAACGCAGGCGTGGCCGCGTCCGCCGCGCGCCTGGCACACTCGCCTCCTGCAGGCCTGCCGATATGACCGGGACGGCCAGGAACGTGGCCGGAGGCGAGTGTGGACATGTCGGGGATCGTCGCAAGTCTGGTCCGAGCCGTCTGTGAATGAGTACTCAGGAGGGCGATTGTCAAGACGACAACACACCTCGCAGCGCGCGGCCCGCCGTCTCTGGAAAGCTTGTGCCACGAGGCTCTTGCGCGAGATCACACCGTCACACCCGCACGTTCAAAAACATCATGTTCGTGGGGCGCGCTCGCGCCTACATACTCCTATGGTACACGCATATAGATCCTAGACATAAATCAGCACAGACGATTGGAAGCCCCATGTCCAAGCGCGAGAATTAGAAGAGCGATAAAACAATAGTCCGATAGCATATGGGACCACGACGCGAGCGTCCGTTCCCAGTGGTGTTGTCAAGCGAGTCACACCTGAGTCCCCGCGCGCAAACGAGGTGCGATGCTGCTCCGTCGACGGCTTCCGGGCGTAGGTGCTGTGTGAGCGGATATCATCTATATAAAATGTCAGTTTCCAGTACGTCAACACCATCGTCATATGACAGACCTTGCTATCAACCTCATTCAATGCATCCATCTGCAGCTGGCGAAGCTTCGCCAGGCCCGCCTTGAGGCTCTGGATGCTTGCCTCGTCCTCGGCCTTCGCTGTACGTAACTCGTCGATTTCCTGCTCGGCATTCCGGTTATCGTCTTGCGCAAGCTCGAGATCCTCCTGCAACGTGGCAGCGTGTTCCTTCGCTTCCCTGAGCTCGATAGAGAGCTCCTCCTTCTCCGTCAAGGCCGATGCCAACTCCTCCGAGACAGCAGAAAGGCGTCCATTCAGACGATCGACTTGGGTCTCAAGATTGGCCTCCTTCGTGTGGGCAATCTCCAAGGCCTCTTCGAAGCCCGATCTCTCCGCAGCTCGAGCGGCAAGCTCAGAAGCGTGCTTTTCCTCCAACGCACCGAGCTGACGACGCGTCTCGTCTTCCGTACGCTTGACCTTTGCAAGTGTCTTCGTCGTAGACGACAACCGTGCGGTCTTGTCGGCGAGGTCGGACAGCAGCTTGTCGCAGCGCGCCTGTGTGGAGACTGCATTCGACTCCGCGGCACGACGCGCTGTCTGCTCCGTCTCCAGGCTCTCGTGCAGCTCCGCAGCTGCGGCCGCCGCGTCCTGGAGCTGCGAGCATAGCGTGTCCACAGTCCCCTCGAGCGCAGATACCGAGTTCTTCGAGGCAGCCGCGTCCACCTGAGCCGCAGCGTGCGAGACGCGCAACGCGTCGATTACGTCCTGTGCCTGCTGCACCTCTGCGCGCGTGCTGTCCAGCTGGTCCTTGGCGTGGGAGAGCTCGCCGCGAAGCTGAGCGACGGTGTCCTGCAAGTTGCCGGAGGTGCGCTCAAGGGCAGTGTTCTCAATATGAAGAGCACGCGTTTCGGCTCGTGCGTCCTCGAGGGTGCGTTCCAACTCCGCGATACGTGAAGAAAGCGTCGCCTGGGAGGCACTGGCGGCTTCCAATGCGAGGCGTGTCTTGCCGAGCTCGCTCTGTGTCGAGGAGAGGGTTGCCTGCGTGTGCTCGAGCTCCGCAGTGCGTTCCCCGAGCAATGTGGTAGACGTGTCTAGAGCCTTTGTAAGAGAGTGGGACTCGGCTTGTGCGGAACCGAGGCGGTCTTGGAGGCTTGAGAGCTCGTCGGTAGCTTTCTTCAGCTTCTTCTCGCTCTCGTGATGAGCTGCGCGCCACTTCGAAGCGTCCATGCGGGCAGCGTTGAGCTCTTCAGCGAGAGCTCCCGAATGGACACCCAGATGGTGGACTTCGCCTTGGAGGCTGTCGCATTTCGCCTGAAGGCCCGACGCGTTTGTCTGTAAGATGCTGTTTCGCTCTCGCTCAATAGACAGGGCAGTTTCGGAGGCCTTGATTGCTGACTCCAGCTCCTTACGTTGCGCAAGTTCCCCCGCCAGGGTCTTCTCGAGACCCGCCCGTTGCGACGCCTCCGAAGCGAGTGCTTCATCTCGCGTGCGCACGTCCACCTGTAAAGCCTGTATCCGATCGTCTCGAGAGGCAACGGACGCGCGCAGCTCGTCGCGTTCCGACAAGACACGCTTGTGCTCTTCTCGAAGAGCATCCAACGTGGCAGACTGAGACTCGAGCTCGCCCTTCAGGAAGGTCAACTGTACAACGCGCGTGAGGCTTGCGTCTGTTTCAAGTTGTAGTAAACTCACCTCTTCTGCGGGCTCAACTCCGCCCTCCTCATACCTGTCGATCACCTCTTCAGGCTCAAAGTCTTCCTGATCAGCCAGCAATGGCGACGACTGGGGGGTTGCCAGGCCGAGAGCCTGCTGGGGCACGGGGAAGTGCTCGAACTCCGGGAACGCCGACATGGACGCGTCCTCCATACTGTCGTCGAAAACGAGCTCATCGATGTCATCCTCGCTCCTCTGGGAACCCACATCGCTCGGCTCCGGAGTAGGTTGCTTCGATATGTTGGAAATAAGCGAGCCGGATAGGGTGCGGGTGACGCCATGCATGGCGAGGCGAGAACGCGTGCTGGTCGCTGTGCGCCCGGAAGAGGATGGTAGCGATGGGTTGGTTCTATGAGCGCGATGTGGAATGAGCTTTCGTGACATAGACGTCAAGAGGGTAAGCGAAATACTTACGGGGGCGGAGTGACCATGCTCGTCGGTGTGCCGACGGTAACGCGGCGATCGTCTGTCGGAGGCTGGTCTTTAAGGCGTGCAAGTTCCTCGCGCAGCACGGCAACTTCCTTCTCGCGGTTGGACAGTTCCTCTTGTAGCACCGAGAGCTCTTCTGCGTTGATCGGTTCGAGCTCCTGCACATCGTGGAGCCTCTCTAAAGCATCCTGAAGCTCGATCTCGAGCTAGGCGAACGTTAGATATAGGTTGACTTAACAGTGATCATGTACCGTACCTCGGCTTTAGTCTTATGCGACATTGACTTGCGAGCCTGCCTCTTCCTGGGTCGAACATCCTCATCGTCCCAACTACCGTTCTCCAACGCGTGCTCGGGCACGGCCGAGGATCTTCGCCTAGCGCGTTTGACACCAGCTCCAGAGAACCGCCTAGTAACGTCCTTCCAGATCTTATGCTCGAGCCCCGGCGAACAGACAACGCCGGGCCCCATCGACTCGCGACGGACCTTCGTGATTCTGCACAGTATGATGAGCGGGTGACCTCATGCACAACTCTGTTCTCAAACATACGTCTTCTTGGCGTTCGGGGTAAAGGCGATGTTGCCATGAGCGTCCGTTGTGTCCAGGATACCGTCGTCGACCTTCAAGCGCGTCAGCATAAACCAGGAGACTTCCAAACGAAGGAAGAACGCACCAGCCTGTTGACTGTCCGAGATACCCACTGCGCCCACTGGGGGCCCATCTTATCCTTGCGCGCATCCGCCGTCTTGCGCACTGCGAATGCCCTCGTGAGCCACGATCACTCGCCGAACGTGTCCGAGGCAGCCGTACCATGTGCCCTAAGCGTCGCCATATGCACCGCATGTTTGCGGTGGTCCTTCTGGATCTCGGAGAGTGCCCCGAGCACGCCTGGACGCATACGCTTCAGATCTGCTGCTTGGCTGTGACGCGCGCCGTGCGCATTGACTTACGCTCTGCGTATGTGTACTTCGCCCGCTTGTTCGAGTATCTTGCGACCATGGTTTGGTGGAGGGAGAAAGGGTGAGGTGATGGTTTGAGATAGAGATGTGAGCTAGCCACAGGCGGAGCGAAAGGCCTTAGCTGGAGTGGGGGAGCGCGCCGCATACGCGCTGCTCCCTCGCGTGGCTAGCCGCTCGCGTACGTCACTGTCACCATCACAGCGTCACTCGTCACCCCAAAGACAGAAAGCGTCCCTTGCGGAGACTCCTTTGGCTGTCTGGCTAGAGACAAATGAAAAACACAACATGCGACGTATCAGGGCAGAAAACCAGAGTGTACTCATTATACCTTTACGCCGTCCTGCAGCGGAAGAGGGAAGAGAGATATTGCATTGCGCGGGTGTCATACAGTCATACATGCATACTCCTGCGACGGAATTATGTCAGCTTTGTCAAGGCACGGGATTACTTCTGAAGTTGGCCATGAGCCAGAGCAATGATAGATCATATATGAGCGCATGTATGGCAACGAAATCGGAGGGGGTGTATACGTAGGGCCCCACGCCACACGCGTCGCGTAGAGCCATACAGTAAATCACCCTCGAGCCCTCCTCGTGAGTCGTCGCACGACCGCACTCGCAGCGCTCTGGTTCCATTGCACTGCACCCATCCGGCAGCGACGAGGTACCCCGTGTAGAATGTTCACATCTTGTTATATCATTATAGCATGTCATCGCGTGAGCGCGCCCGGGACATCTGCGCATGTCCTCTGAATTTGCCATGGCGAAGAACAAGTGTCGTTAGCCCATTCGGAGGTTGCGGTATCGGGGTTATGACACGCACGATTATGCGCGCCCTTGAAAACCGCAAGTATACGTGTACTGGATGAGAAATGTGCGGAAAAAATGGGGCTCGACCGCAAATACAACGTGCGCAATGCATCTCCAAACAACCGCCGACGTATAACGTCAGGAAACGATCCTCGAGGACTAGATCATAGACTCTTGAAGACTAGCACTCACTATACATGTATATGGGCTGCCGAACATAGTTGCAAGCTAAGTTCCACTGAACATATCAGCTAGGCAGCCCGCGAAATTTTCGGGCGGAATCTTGCACATCATTCGCCGTATATATGCTGCCCAGGAGTATGTCGAAAGAAGAGTCGCCCAAGGAAAACGGCCTCTGCCCGAAAGCAAGCTGAGCTTTCGGCGGCACAAGAGGTGGCTAGTGCGTTTTCTAGTATTATTTTGCACGAGAATCGTCGCATATATGCTGCTGAAGGCTGGGCCGAAGTGTTGCCCGAAGGGACTGACCAGAAATGATTATTTGCACCCTTGGCGACCATGGATGTGGGTCTAGAAATCGGAGAGATAGTGCCCATTGCCTGTCGACAGAAGCATACGTTCAGCCAGTTTTATGGTTGCTCCTCATGGAAGGTAGCAAAAGCACGTTGTTGTTGAATCTGCCAAGTGAGAGACCACTTGCAAGAAATATCCGGGGTTATCCTGAGCTAGCCGAACTAGAAGAGATCAGGGCTGCGCAGTGCATGGTCTGATGAGCTTGGCCAATACATGTCCGTGAAGCGTCCATAGTACGCCAGAAGCAAGAGAAGCAGCAGTGAGGCGTACGGTGGGAGGATGGGAGAGGGAGGAGGCAAGGGCAGATTCCAGCTGCAACCCAGCAACCGCCTCCGCGGTGAGATCCCGATCTGGCAACACGTTCATGATCAAACATTCCATCCACGGACGACAAGAAAAACACAGAGCCAGGCGATACAATTGCACTAGAGTCACAGACGGACAGAACAGCGTGGTGCGAGCAACGATTTGTACAACGACCCGCGAGCTATAATACACCGGACAGGCAAGGAGCAGACCGCGCGGCGGCGCCGCACGCACCCCATCCTCCAAGACCCCCGCCCGCATTCGCACAAGCAACAGAGGCGCACCGAGCCGTCCTCCCTCCCATAGGCGCAGCGGTCGCTTAGAAGCCCCGTCCTCGCCCACGGCCCCGTCCGCGCCCCCGTGCACGGTCACCGCCCCGGCCGCCGCGCCCGCGCCCGCGCGCGTCGTCCTTCTTCCTGCTCTTCGGTTTCGGTGCGTCGTCTACGAGAAGGGTGTCGAGGGGGAGGGCATCGGGGAGGACGAAGTAGCGGATGTTGTTGCCGCGGATGGAGAGCGAGTCGAGCGAGGTCGGCTCGCGGTTCCGCGCGGTCATTTTGACGGTCTTCAGGTGCGTGTTCATCTGCATGTCCACACCTGCGCGGCGCGTCGGTCGTTAGCAAAACGCGGTTAGAAAGCATCGTCGGAACGCACCTGTGATCGTTCCATGGATCACTGAGCCGTTCTTGAGCTCGACGGTGACCGTCTCGTTGTTCAATTTCATCAAAAATCTGTGGTCGAACGCTTAGCTTGGGCCCACTCGCCTTCCATATCACCCCGATCCGTCCTGGACGTCGTGGGGCAGACGCTGAGAGTGCCGCACTGACCTTACGAGCTTCATTTTGGCAGACGGGATAGGGAGCACAGACGGTGAACGTGAGGCAGAGGCGTTGGGCGTCTATCGTCTTCCAAGGAAGGAGGCTGCTACTGAGATTGAGCTCCGAAAGCATATCTTTACCACTCCGATGATAGTCCTCTTTCGGAGGCTGAAGGTGGCTGTAAAAGATGTGCTAACTGCCGCTGGAATCAAATGGAGTTGGACTCGGACTTCGAGCATGGTCGCTGCCCAAATGATAGCGATACGCACTGAGTCTGATCCCCCTTGCTGAGACTCTGAGCTCTCCTTCCGGGGCAAGCATGCATAGTGCGGATCAATCACCAGCCAGCCCGACACCGATATATCCCGTGTGTTCTCGGACGACAAACGCCAAAACACTGTTGGCTTCTCCCAACATCTCCAGCGCAGCAGCATGTCCAGCCATGGTGAGTTCGCCGGCTGCTGGCAACTAACCGGTAGTTTGCGAACCTCGTGTCTAACTATCAATGTTGCAGAAGACTCACAGAACGACGTCGATCTCCTTTCGCACGCCGGGGAGATCTTCGCCCCCGTGAAGCTCCCTGTGAGCGGCCGTACGGTGCCAAATAGGCTCGTCAAGGTACGGTTACTCTCGTTTAGTCCCTCCACCACGCCACGCCTCTATACGTCCTTCCATCCTGGCTCCTGCAAACAAAAACACCTACGCGCTTCAAAACGCGTGCTAACTCTTCCCTCAGGCCCCGCTCTACGAACACTTCTGCTCTCTCTGGGACGGCAACCCCAACAGCGCCCTCTGCGCCCTCTACGCAAAATGGGGCGCTGGCCACTGGGGCGTCATCATCACGGGCAACGTGCAAGTCGACCGCAAGCACCTCTCCTTCGGGCGCGACATGACTATCCCCGAGGTCCTCTCCCCGGCCGCGCTCGCCCCCTGGACCCGCCTCGCTGAGGCCATCCACACCGGGCGCGCGTCCCCGCTCGACGCGCCTCACCCCGAGGCAGCCGCGCACGCCGAGCTCGGCACCCCGCTCGCGCTCATCCAACTCTCGCACGGGGGCCGGCAGTCGCTGAACGTCCTTGGAGGGCGCTCCCCGTTCGAGCCGCCCCTCGCGCCTAGCCCCATCCGTTCAGGCGCGTCGCACGCCGGCAAGGACGGACAGCTTTCACTCGCGATTCACAAGCTGATGCATCAAGAACCGCGCGAGATGACGCATACGGACATCAAGGCAGCCGTCGCCGCGTTCGTTCGCGGTGCTGAGCTTGCCTCGCTGAGCGGGTTCGACGGTGTTCAAGTCCACGCTGCGCACGGATGTATGTCAGCGTCCCACTACTGTTCGCCGCCCGCTCGCCGTGCTGACTGTACTGTCCAGATCTCGTGTGCCAGTTCATCTCACCCAAGGTGCGCTCCGCCCGCCCTCGCGCCGAACGATATGCTGACGTCTCGCGCAGAGCAATATCCGCACAGATGACTACTCAGCACAAACCGACCCGCTTCATTTCTTGCGTGACATCGTGTACGGGATCCGCGAGTCCAAAATCATCCCGGCCCACTTCGTGGTCGCGGTGAAGCTCAACTCGGCAGACTACACCGTGGACTCCACCGAGCCGCAGGAGAGCCGCGCGCTCGACCATGTACGCGAAATCGGGAGCTGGGGCCTCGTTGACTTCATCGAGGTCAGCGGCGGCGACTACGAGGATCCGCGTACGTCTCCTCCCTTGCCATTCGAGACTTCCCTACTTAACGTCAGCGCAGAGTTCATCGATAGTGTGCAGCAGTTCAAGAAGCCGCGTCAAGTCATGTTCGAAGCGTTCGCCGAGCGCAGCATGGACGTCCTCGCGCACTGCACGCCCTCCGCGACCGCCCGCGGCGCCCCGCCGCTCATCTGCCTCACCGGTGGCCTAAGCACCCTCCCGAAGATGTCGTCCGTGCTCGGCCACAACCACGCGCACCTACTCGGCATCGGCCGCCCCGCCGCCACGCACCCTTCTCTCCCCGTGGAGCTCTACGAAGCCGTCTCTGCACGTACAGCTGGGCGCGCGACCGACTTCTTCATGACCGAGCCCCCCGCCCTGCGCGCAGACGGCCTGGGGGAGCCCCCTCGCACGCTCCTCTCCTGGCGCGCGCTCGAGCGCTTCACATTCTACGTGCTCTCGCTCCTTTGGTCGCTGCAGCCTGCGCGCCTCCCGCGACTCGTGGGTGCAGGTGGGGACGTCAACTGGCACAATATTGTGATGCGCCGGATCGCGGCGGGGGAGAAGGAGCCGGCGGACTACACGCTCGGGAAGATCGGCGCGTCGGTGCGCTTCTACTTCTCACCATACCCGCCGAGCGAGGGTGGCGCGAGTGCGCGGTGGTGGATGCTCGCGGGCGTGGTCGGGGTCGCCATCGGGGTTGGGCTGGGGCAGGTGATTTAATTTCCGGCGTTTAAGTAGCATATTGGCAGGGTAATATCCCGATGAACTAAGTTGCGATATCAGACTTCGCGTTCTGTGCTTTGCAGTGTAGCTGCCCGAACGTACAGTGCCTTACAAAACTGTTTCCAGAAATGGCCATCCGGCGCCTTTTGATTAATATCTCCGCAACGACTGGGCGGAATGTCACGATTCAAATTGCATTTAGTAGCTATATGTCTTGGCTTTTCGTAGGTACTTGTTTCATAAAATTCGGAGACCAAAATCCCAAGTTATGATATATTCTTTACCCACATCTTCTGGAAACAGTTTTGTAATGGGCAGTTTGTCAGGGAACAACTGGGCCGTTTTTCACCAAGCGTGTTGTGAATGTCACATGATACTGTGGGAATACATTATCTAATGTTTACTGAGGTGATGCCACATCATCATTGCTGGAATACTCCTTCACTTCTGCTACCACCATGCCCCCAGCACTCTCTGATGCCACTGTCAACAACATCATCCATCTCTGCAACCAGAAGCTCTCCATCTCCCTTATACAATCCAAAACTGGTGTCAGCAGAAGCCAGATCAGCAAGATTCGCTCTGCCAACTGCCCTGGAGTCCACAAGTCCAAGGGTGGTCGCCCATCACTCCTCTCCCCTACCGACATCCGCCATGCTACCCGCTTGGTTGAGACCGGCCAGGCCGATACTGCCACTCAGGTCCATGCTACCCTCAAGGAAACCTTCCTGGGAC
>MNAD01000181.1:165-15849 GCA_001895945.1 Trametes pubescens
CCCAAACCCCCCAGCGCTTGTTCAATGCCTAACCCTCACCCAGTCGACTTTTGGCCCTGTGTATAGCGACCACTTCGCATTCTATCCATCCAGCCTATAACACCAACAGCGTACAACACTCTTTGTTCCGTAAACAAACAACTACACCCGCTCCACGCCCTTCTCCTCGTCCGCCGCGCGTGCACCCGCACGCGACTCGCCGATCGGCACGAGGCGCTCGCCCTTGAGGTCCGCCGCGTCGACTGCGTTCTGCTTGTCGCCGAGGTACCAGTTCGGCATGCCGAGCGAGAGCAGGATGGGCACGATCGAGAGCACGGTCGCTGCGATCAGCAGGTCGCGCATCGTGTCGCCATAGGCTGCGAGCGGATATTCGTCAGCAGCGAGGCGAGTGCAGAGGGGTAGGAATACGCACCGGCGATGACGCCCTGGCGCGTCGGGTCGTCGAAAGGGAGTGCGGTCACGACCGTGATGCTCCCGAAGAGATCTGCGCGCTCGGTCGCGTTCAGGGCCGGTAGGTGCTTCTCGAGCTGCTTCGGCATCGTGTTCGTCCAGATTGCGCCCGCTGCAGTCCCACTCGTTAGCACCCAAACACTGAGGCTCGAGAGAAGGACGGGACTCACCAACACCGCTGCCGACGGCGCCACCGATCTCGGTCCAGAGGAGCACGATGGCGGTGACCATCGCGACGTCGACGTGCGGCACGGACGCCTGCGCGCCGACCTGCGAGGCGACAGCCGCGAAGCCGCCACCGATGCCCTGCAGGAGCTGGGTCCAGACGATCTCCGCGTCGGACGCGTTTGCGCCGCGCGAGTGGATCATGAGGCCGACACCGCTGTAGATGCATTCGTCAGTGCGCGGTTTGGGACGGAAGCAACGACGGCACGTACAGGAGACGGATGGTCAGGCCAGTGAAGAGGACCCACTACAAATACCACAAGGGGGTTAGCATTCCTCTCAACGGAGCTTGGCGCAAGACTGACCTTGTAACGGTGCAGGTACCGCATTCCGAAGCCAGCGGTGATACCGAATACGGTGAGTGCGACCGTCTGCGTCTGCGCGAAGTAGGTCGCGTTGATCAACGACCTGTGAGGGACGGATTAGCGGCGCACGCGCTACTAGTAATGCGGGTGTCTTACCATGACTTGGTCACTAGCACAAACGAGTACAGGTAGGTAAAGGAGAGATAGAAAGAGAACTGCGAGGGCGGTCAGTATCGCTCGTACAGCACAGTCGTACGCAGACTTACGAAGTCGAAGAACCCGATCCACGCCGCGAAGACGATTGACCGGTTGGTGAGGAAGCGGCGCGCGATGACAGGGCGCTTCGCGACATAGATGTCCCACAGCGCAAAGACGGGGAGCAGGATGCACCCGACGACGATCATAGCAATCATCGAGGCTAAGCGCAGCGTCAGAGCCAGAGACTGCGGGGAGAAAGCGGTGTGCACTCACGGTTGTGCCACTGTCCCTTCGCGCCCTGTGCGAGGGTGAGCGGGAGGAGAATAAGCGCGACCGCCGTGCCGAGGATCGCGAGGCCGATGATGTCGAGCTGCTCGGCGTAGAGCCAGATGCGGCGGAGGATCGGGACGCGGACGGGGGCTTCGAGGCTGGTGACGGGGGCGTCGACGAGCTGGAGCTTCTTCGCCTTGCGCTCGGCCCAGAAGAGGGTGAGGATGAGCGGAGAGAGCGAGGCCGGGACGAGGATGGCGAACATCCCGTCTGCGAGGGAGATATCGAGTGAGTCATTTCGCGTCGTGCAAGGAAGGAGAACGCGGCACTTACAGCCCCAGCGCCAGGTCGAGTGCTCGAGCATCGACGTCGCCACCATGGAACCGATGAAGGCATTAATGATGAACGGCGCGGACGTGAGCGAAGAGACGAGACCGCGCCATTTGAGGGTCGTGATGTCGGCGATGATGATCTGCGTGAGCAGCTGTAGTCCACTGCATGGAGGGTGAGTATATGCGGCCGCACTCAAGTGTTACTAGATGAACATACGTGTATCCTCTGTAACGCTACTTATCAGCTAAGCGCAGATATCAAAGATGCGGCGCACATACATAGCATACAAGATGATACCGGCCGCGAGGGCACCGACGCCGTTAGCAGAGGCGATAACGATGTACCCAATTACGTAGAAGACCACTGTAAATGACAGGTTAGCAAGTCATTAGACTCACGGCGAACCGAAAGGCCGACATGCGCGGATCGCGGCGTATGCGAGGAAACTTGTGCCAAGTGACAGACGTGAGTATGTCTGACGCGTTCTGCGCAAACAGACGCGGCGCGGATAGAGAGGCACACTAGGGCGCGTGGTACGCGGCGGGCTCGACGGCGTAGGACGTGAGGAGACACTCACAGACGACGATGTAGGACGTCCCGCGAGACGAGACGTCCGCGACCTTTGCAATGACGGGCTTTCCGCACGCGACTGTGAACGCCAAAGTGAGTATATGCGCGCGAAAGAGGGTGCCGTTGACGTACTGATGATGGACTGCGCGACCTGGATGGTGGAGATGAGGCCGTGCTTGTCGAAGGAGGACGTAGCGAAGGCGAGGTAGTTGTACGTCGTCTGGCCGTCCAAAGAATAGATGTACGACGCGAGGCCGATGCTGTACACGCGCATACCCACAGTCAGTCGCGTCCCTCGCGCACTCGAACGCAGCTGTACTCACCCAATGAAGAGAAACCACTTGGACCAGCGGCCGTAGACTCTCTCAGCAGCCTCTACGGTCTTGACACCGATGTGGGCATCCTCCTCCTCCTGGATCTTCCTCGCGAGCTCGGGGTCGATTTTTGGGATTGCGTCCTCGGGGAGCGCGTCGAGGGACGAGGGCGGTTTCTTTTCGTTCTCGAAAGACATCGCTGGCTTCGTGGGGGGAGGGAACAAGCAGAGCGCGAGGCATCGGACATGGTGATGGCAGGGTTATATACTGTTCCATGTGCTTTTGGAGAGATCAGCGGGGTGGTCTGGAGGAGAGCCACCACCCGAACGGATGCAACATCATCTTATCAGATAGTTCGGAGTCCGCTTATCAGATATCCCGCAACAGGGCATCCTCTCTCCTGATTAGATCTCCCCTCAGCCCTCCGAGCGGCTCCGAAGACAGCTTTCTCCTTCTCCGGTCCGTCTCTCCATCCTCTGTGCTCTTTGCTGCACATCGAACGCGTTTGCAAGAGCGTCGTCCCAACGCGTTCGACTTTGGAGGATATCAGATAGGATAGACGCGGGAGCTGGGTCCCACTGAAGCACACAACGTCAGATCCACGGTGCCGATCGCTGCGATGATCGTCGATCGCCCCCTCACTGCAGGCTCAGGCACGTCTACTAAACAATATGTCATCACCTCCGCTCTTGCGTTGCTAGCTTGCCCGCAGAGGTACTCAAGCAAGTACTCTCAGCGGCTTCACCGCATAAATGCAAAACGACTCCATCGCGGTATATAAGACGACAAGCCCCGACGCCTCTCCTTCCGCCACAGCTCCTGCCTAATGCTTTCGTCGCCGAATGCCGGCGCACCCGATGCTGCACACACCGGCGCGGACAGGGACAGCGAATCCAAAGAAAAATGAAAGACCATCACCGCGCGCGTGGTTCTACCTCTCCTTCGAACACCGACGGCCCCCACGCAGCTTGAAAGTCCCTTGCACGCGACACACCTCCATTGGGACGTCGGAACATTTGTCCGACGGTAGTAAGTCACCGCACGAACAATCCCGTACATTCGCCACAACACAACCCTACGCCCCGCAGTCAGCAAGCACCGTTGTAGGTACGTGTACGACCTCAGTCTCTATCCGAGTGTCTCGTCCTCTGACCTTCTTACGTCGCGACTGGATTCCCCTGGGACCTCCAGTTTGGCCGCAAAGCACTGGTACCTCGTCGACGGCTTCCGTCACGGAAGACAGACGGGTCCCAGAGCACGCCCTCCACTCGCGGCGAGGATACGGTATATGTAGCGTTTGAGCCCATATCGACCTGGCTCTACTCAAATGTGAGCACCGCAACTCACGCATACTGGAATATACTGACATATTATCATTCTACGGCTACGTCGCATATATTCCGCCAGCGCGTGTGTCGACAAGCTCATGACCGGAGCGAACATCCGGGATACGCAGGCGGAACGAACACCCCCGTGCAGCACACCAGACGTACGGAGTATACTGGCAGGGCGGCCTCAAGCGGCGACGACACAGTGTGTCCTATGCCTCAAATGCCCAGCCCGCTCTGAGATCTGAGCAGCCACTTGTCGTTCATGCGCGAGGAGTCTCACGCCGCAAGCGTGTCGGCCTCTCGGGGAATGTGACGCGCACGGGAAACACCAAACACCAAGGGCTCAGCACTCGGCCACGACGCTCGCGTTCACCGCCTGGACGGGCAGGCTCATCGAAGCGGAACGTGCGTGAAAGAAAAACGACGTACGAACGTCGGCATGATCGCACACGCGTGGACGGAGCAGTCCTGCGCTCAGCAGTCGCGGGCGTGCGGTGGCGGGAGAGTCGATGAGCTATAGTAGCAATAGGCGGCTGCCGGCGGTCGTGCTAGGCGAGTCGTAAACCAGCCTCATGTTCGGGGTGGAAGACACTCTACGGTCGTGCTATCGTCGGCGTCTCAAGTTGGACCAACGGCGAAGTTCCAGCTCTTGAGTCTAAACCACGTGTCAGTACAATGTGCAGCGCAGTCAGAAGAGAACATGCTACGCACCGTCCTTGTACTCTCGGCGTTGTTCTGCGGACGCCCGTGCGTGCGTCCCATGTAGTAGCATGCATCCCACGCCCGTCAAAGTCGGCGTCCACACCGAAGGTTCGTAAGCGCGCTGAGATCCGTCCGATGATATTTCCGTCAGACATAGAGTTAGAGTTATCGTCCGATGACAAGGACGCAGGCGCGAGCTCGATGACGGCGGGCGCAGTGCGGGAAAACATGCGGACGGCATCTGTGAACCAAGGACTGGGATCCGGTATGCGTACAAGGTATCGCAAAAAACGCGATGGCGATCGGCCCAATGCGTGAAAAAAGCCGCTAGATGGCGCGTAAGACAGAGGATACGATGGCGGAAAAACACACATACAACGAATAAAATCTGCGCTCGAGGCTGGCAGACGCACTGGTACCCGGCCGAATGCCTCTCCGACAAACATAGAGTTAGAGTTATGCTACTCGAAGACATGGCCCCCCATCTTCTGAGCGAGCGCGAGCTAGATAACGCCGCACGCAGTGCAGGGAAGCAAGCGGCCGGTGGGCGAACCCCACACTTCCGGATCTGGTCCGGGCACTGGGGGTCGCTAAGATCAGCAGCGGATCGTTCTTCGTGCAGACGAGAAGCACTGCTGGTTGGCACAGAAGTAAGATGTTACGATGCTATGATACCGTGCGCACAACGTACGACGTCCGAAACATGAGCCGGAATGGAGCTGTCTGCGCATGCGAGGGAATCTTGGCGGACGCACTGCGCCGGTGTATGCGCCTAACGGGTATGTCACGGACGTCGGGGAACATGATGGCAGTGCGAGATGTTACGTTGCTAAGTTCTCGAGAGAAGCGGTAGGGCCAGGCAGGACAGCGCGAGCCGTTCTTCGCGTATGCAAGCAGACAGAAGCTACAACGCTGGGGGCGCAGGTGGGGGGTGAGTGTCTATGTTGGGGTAGAATCAGCACGGAGGAACGAACTCTGCTGGCTCTAGTAACGCGAACTGGTACCTACCGCCGTTCTACACACTTCGTCCAGGCGAACCGCGTAGCCAAAAGCAATGCCATGCTGCGTAAATCGCGGGCCGAACATGCAGACCCCGGTCAAGTGCCTAGAACTGACCTGTATCGTCCGCAACAGCCGCGGATCCGGAGTTTGGCAGAGCGCAACGACAAGTGGTGCCCAGGCGCAACAGGGCGCACCGCCCAGGAGTGACGTCGACGCATCGAGAAGTCTCGTTTGAGACATGGTAGCGGACGTACCTCGTATACATGCGGAGTTCACTAAGAAGGGGAGAACGCGTCGAGAGCACACCAGAGCTGCAGCACAAAGATATATTGTGCACACCGAGAGCGCTCCCGCCATGTCGGCGTGGATACATCGCTCCCACGTAGCCCGGATCCGGAGGAAGAGCCCCGTGAAACGCCCAGTGGGTGCGATATCGCGGACTGGCGATGGCAGAGAGGGTGAATCCGGGATGGATGGCAGGAGGGGGACGCTGATTTTGACCGCGGGCCGCATCGCCCTCATCAGCTCCGGACGGCTCAAAGTGATTGCAAGAGTGTCACTAAGCAAGCGAACGAGAGCGACGTGGTAAAGAGTCCCAGTAGAGCACCCAGAAAAAAGCGAGAGACTCAGAGAGACTGGCCGAGCGAGGAGACGAGTGGGAGGACGAGAGAGAGGTCGGAGGGCAAACAGCAACAGCCGACGCACAAACACCGACAGGCGCCCGTAATTGTCCGCTGCTTCGCGAGCGTCTATTCCATTCTCACCCGACCTCCTTCTCCTCCTCCTCGGCCAACGACTGCACCTCGGCTCACGGCCGGCCTCGACTTCTCGAAGAGAATGGGGAGAGATGAGGCGAGGCGGTGTGAGGAAGTCGAGATGGGGACGAGACGAGAATGGAGCATGGGTACGGCAACCGGTGCGTATTGTGCTCATGATGGCAACTCTTGTACTCTTCAACAATCGTCGCGCCTTCCTCCCTCTCTCCCCCCGACCGTTTCCCTTCTTTTGTTCTTGTTCTATATATTCTCGCGCTCTCTTCTCGACTTACGCCCTGTTGACATTGATCCCGCCAGGCCTCCGTCGTACTGCGTACGACCCACTAGCCTGTGTATAAAAATGAACGCCACGTCCTACACGACCTTCACCGCCGTCTCCCCCCGCCTTCCCCCCACGTCCAACGTCCTCGACGCCCGCCAGCGCACCCGTCTCATCCGCACTACCCGCAAGCTCGGCGCCGTCCTCGGTACCACGCCCCAGCTCCTCGAGCAGGACTCCCCGTGCCCGAGCCCACCTCTCCTCCCCATCGCAGGTCGCCGCTCGCCCGTCCGCAAGACCTCTGCGTACGCAAAGCGTCGCCAGGGCTCTGTCTTCGAGCTCCCTCCACCGACCGCTGCCACCTTCTACGACTCGTCTTCAGACGCATCCTCCTCCGCCTCCTCGCTCTTCCTCCCGCGCCCCAGTCTGGATTCCGTCAGCTCCGTCGAGTCTTCGGCGAGTCTCCCGGCGCCGAAGTCCTTCACCCGCCACGTCCGCGAAAAGTCCAAGTCGAAGGGAAAGCAGGCGCCCCTCCCCTCCCCGCTCGTCCTCCGCCTGAACGCCGTGCCCCTCCCGCCGTCTGACCCCCGCGTACAATACCCTATCACGCCTGACACCTCCGGCACGCTCACCTTCGCACAGTCTGCGTCCCTCTCCGGCGGCATGCTCCCCGTCACGCCCACGACGCCGATCACTCCTACTGCGACCGAAACGCGCCGGAAGAGGCTCGCGAAGCTCAAGCGCACCCTTGGGGAGAATGTCCCCGCGGAGCTCATCCTCCCCTTCCGTTCCTCACCGCGCTCCCGCCGCCAGTCGACGACTACTTCCCCAGCGAGCTCTTCCACTGCGCCCTCTCCCGTCCCGCCCACGCCTCGTGTGCAGGCGACGCTCCCGCGCTTGAAGCCGCAGCCACAGCCGAACCGCAGGCGCAGCATGTCCGTCGACTTCTCGCAACCACAACAGACCCAGTCGGCGCCCGAGTGTTCGCCCACCGCGTCCTCGCCCGCGTCGGACCGGCCGAACTCGCGCGTGTGGGTGACGGGCGCAGGGACATGGACGGGCGAGTGGAACCGCAAGGATATCCGCGAGGTGCAGCACCAGCTGCGCGCCCTCCGCATGCGATGACCGCATCCCCTTCTCTCCCTCCGTCTTCCTGCTCTCGCTCTGCACGCCTGGACACCGCACGCAACGACATTCACGCACTCCCCCGTCCGCACTTCTTATAATCATAATCAAGTTTTAGGTCGATATGCTAATTTACATGGGCCCGCTCGCTGGCGCCTCGAGCACGTATATACTGTACACCACTTTACATCTTCATCCTCAGCCCACGTCCCCCTCGCATGCATACACACATACTACTCTTATTATTATTTGTGCACCGTTGTTGTTGCTACGATAGGGCCCGGCGTGTACTTGTTATCTTCTCCCTCCCGTCGATACCATGCTCTCAGACGGCCGTATGGCTGTGCTATCCCGCGTCGTGGTGTCGTGTTCCGTGCGCAACTCATATCCCGTATAGTAGGCGATACCTCATCTAATATACAGCTTTATGGCTGTTCTTTGTGTCCCGCACGGGGTCTGACAGCGGTCGTGTTTTGACTGACTCTGTGTATTCCGCGAAGTTGCGTGCGCGGGTATGTCTTGGCAACTTTTTCACCAGGCGACACCCATTCCCTCTGGCTATGCACTGCGAGTAAGCTTCTCAACACAAATGCGATGCACGATACGGCCTATGCACACGGGCCCACCGCACTCCTCCCGCCCGCCCCGACTGTACTCGTCGGCCACTCTCATCCCTGAAATGGCGGAGCCCGCGCCTCCCGGAACGTCTCTCAATGCCTCCCTTCCCTTACAGCCCTACATGGTCCAAGGAGCACCTATCCGCCGGGGGAACAACGCAGACACCGAGCCGGCGCGATGCGCGGCCGGGACATGCGTGAAATGCCCTATTGCACGCACGTGCCAATGGCTCTCGGTTGATGCAGTGTTTGCTTGCGTCTGCGTATCGTTGACGATCACGGGCCACGCGTGCGTACGCACCAGGGTGCGCCGCTGCCGTGCATATTCGCCTGCAGTATGCCCGTCTGACGCGTGAGCACCCCCGGCGCGCGACGACGGTCGATGGAGGCAGCGGGCAGGAGGAGATACGCAGACGCCCCGCGACGAACGCAACGGATATCGCATGCTCCTCATACCAGCGAGGAGGAGCCCGGGTGGCGTCCTCCATGACGGATCTAACTTGCAGAAGCGGGAAGTTCTGTCGTGCACAGATCCCGTAGAGGACCGTCTGCAGACGGCGCCGTGTCGCGACTGTGACTAGAAGAAAGACGCCCTCAAGCCGAATCTAGACACGTAGTAGAAGCCAAAGCTGCAGGCTTGCCTAGGTATATGCGCATCTCGTGGTCTTCTATCAAAGCTGGTTTGTTTGGGACTTCTCGGCGGACGCGAGTCTACGTAGTTGTTACGGTCGCGGCGCCGCGGGCGTGATTTCGAGCAGCTGGTTGGACAGCGAGCGAGGAGGGGACGAAGACAAAGTTGGACTATGATTCTGTGCCCGAAAGTGTAGGCATATCGATGTTGGAGATACGGACACGGAGGAAGAGCAACCATCGAGCGCTTCTCGCGACTCTGAGGTCATGACAAGCTCGACGCAGTCCCTTTGCCTGAGAACCATGGTGAGCACCTGCACGCACGCACACACGTTACGTGGGCGCACTTACCACGGCGCCGGCCCTACTCTAGACAGAATATTTGCGGGAGGCGCTCCCAGAGCCAGGCGCGCTCCTCATAGACCCATCGTCCGAGTTTCTCCCGGCACTCGCAACACAGTGCTTCAGGACCCCTCGGCATGAACGCAATGCCCAGCTTGTCATATTCGTCGAGCTCTCGCAGTGTCGCTAGAGGGTCATACGTCGGCCTCGTACCCCACACACAGTTGCGGACCGTCCGGAGGGCGCGCAGGCATGGCCAGTCCTGCACGTCCAAATCGAGGGCTGCGGCGGGTGGGCGGCAATCCGCACAGAGCATCACGCCCCTGTCGAGGTCGCGCGCGACTCTGTGATAGAAGGCGTCCAATGACTGTCGGCCCATGATGTAGCGGACAAGGTTGTCCTTGTCGCAGAGCGCCCACCGCGCACACGGGAACCTCAGCCGGTGAACACGGAACACAGGATCCTCGTGCCATTGAGAGCCCACATCGATGGACGCGAGGCTGTAGAAGGCGGCTGGTAGTATCTCTGCGCACCCGTGTTCCTGCGCGAATACGATCGCAGAGACGGGTTCTGGCGTGCGGTCGGCCAGTTCTGCGCTGCAGGACGTCGGACGATGCGCGTCGTATACCATGCGTTCGATGCTCTGGCGTGCACCCTCGCTGATGTCCCAGTCAACGAGGGTGGTCGGCCAGTCTTGCACGACTCTCTGGATCATATTCGAGCGGACCGTGTCGAGAAGGTACTTGCCCGCGAGTTTGACAGCACCCCTGAGCTCGACGGCAGTGTCGGGGTGAGACGAGCGCAGTAGATAACGCCTGGCAAACGAGATTGGGGTGATTAGCGTATTGTATCAAAAGTAGATACGGTTACTCACCCGGGATTGTACAAGTACAAGAGGAGATGCGAGAGGTCCTCCGCTTCGTCCGACATGATAATGAGACATCTCCCATCGTACATTGATTCGGGGCTTGCGGAAGCGTCGGCGAAGAGGTTGGAGAAGACCGGAGAGTGGGTGGACAGCATAGCCTGATGAACGCAGAACAACTGGTGGTGCTGTGGGATACCTACGGACGAGGAGTGGGCTTGTAGAACAATGTCACCATCGTCGAAGTAGAGCTCTGGGTGACGATGGAGGCCGGTCGTTTGAGTGGAGGTTGTACTAGAGCTATCCATCGGAAGTCGAAGTGCGCCAGCTAGCAGAATGTGCAAGGAAAGATGCAAAGAATGTGATGGGGGTGGTCGAGGAGCTCAAGCGAGGCCAGTTTCAAAACCGCCACGTCAGCGCATAACGAAGTGAGGAAGTTCGTCCGCCTTGCTAAGCGCAGGTACGCGTCGGACGTTCCCATCACCTATAATCCTTAGCTCTCTCGACGCCCAATAGACATCACATCTGACGATCAAAAAGCGTGGACGATGTCAATAACTACTATCGTGCACGGTTCAGCCACAGATACAGAGCCAGAAGTGGGGCGAGGGTGGCGAACTTCAAGTTGCTGTGAACTTGCAGGGAGGCCTGGGGATCTCTGACTACTTTACAGTTCGGGCACGTCTCGACACGCTTCCTGTCCGATGCTACGAGACATGCGTAACAAGCTCAATTGGTCAAGAACGCACGAACGAAAGGCCGCAAAAGACGGCTCGGCCCAAACAAATCGGCTGTGAGACATGGAACCTGACGCGAGAGCGTAAGAGTCCGACCGCTGTTCGCCAGATGGTTAACTTCGGGACGTGGCCGCGAACCTTCTCCTGGCTAGAGTGCATTAACGACCAAGAGCAGCAACAGTACCGTCGTCGAGACCTATGCGAGCGTGGTCCTAGATGTGTTCCGGAGATGGGCAAAGCTGATGAGAAACGCCGCAGGGAGGCTTCCTCTAGGTCATCGAGTAATCGGATGAGAGGGAGTGTCGTCGACGTTGGGTGGTGGCCTCTGCCTCCGGCCGAGGCCACATGCACGCCGTGCACCACACCCATTCCGAGCCTCATAGCATCCAATGCAAGACCTCCGACCCTAGCAACGGTTCTCCCTCAGGTAGACCGTCGATAGGAAGAGACATCTACCTGAGGAGTGCACCGGTGAGCGCATCGCGTTATTGGAGACCTATACCTTCGTGTGCGGCCTCATGATTTCGCGGAGTGGTGAGGCATGCGAAGGTCAGCCTTTATGGTTCCAGATTCGGTAGGATTCGATACACGTACAATGCTCCTAGAACCCGATGCTCCCGATAAGCTGTAGACGAGCGTACATGGCGACGCAGTAGGTTCACCAAGTAGTCAACATTGATTGTGGTGATCTCGAGGTATATGAGCGTCGCCTCTTCTACAGTTGATCTCCAGACCCAGCGGTCCTGGCACAAAGTCGAGCACGCTAAGCACCAGATCAGATGACAACGTCGCGAGTATTGAAGCCCACTGACGCAGAGATGTCTACCGTGTTTTGGCGTGTTCGTATTGGCCAAGTAGCTAGCCTAGTCCGGCTCCCAAGTGACGAGGGACTCAAGGGAGAGCGCGAGGCATCTAGAGCGAGGATGAGATGATATATCCAGAAGTGCACGAGAAAGGCAGATGGCGGTCGAGAGCAAAGAGCACAGGCTCGCCAGCGCTTGTGGCTGACGCGACCGACGAGCGCCGAGAAGCCTCTCACCTTCTCCTTGTAGGCTTGTACCATCCAGAAATCGCTCGAGCAACGTATGAGATACACAGAATCCAGGCAAAACCGTCCTCCACACATATACACAAAAACAAGTAATCGAAGACAGGACTACGACGTGCGGCGGTCCGACATAGATTGCTCGACCACCGTACTCGGACCCCGAGATCTAGCCTCCACGCTCGCCCCGGAACTGGAGTCATCCCAGAAAACGCCTCCAACGAGTCCTTTTGCGTTGCCTTGGTCGCCGTGTACGTCTGCGGGAGATTCTTCATGGCTGTCGCGAGCTTGAGGTGCGTTGGCAGGCGTCTCTCGCGCAATGGCTGAAAGCCTTTGGGCAGATCCTGGACGAGATATCGCTCGCCAATCTCCTCGAGGTTGGATGACGTCAAATAAGTCGTACAAATCAGCGGGCAGAGCCACGGCCCGGTTGTTCAGTAGTTCCTGATAGCTGGTCGCTGCGAAGATCCTGCGGTATTCCTTCTGCAGAGCTGATTGCTCCTGGCTATCGAAGGTGTCTTGTACGGCGCGGAGGTAGACGGTATTGACGAAGACCAGCAGAATGACTCGAGGTCGTGCGCTGCGGTGTGCGCGGTGCCAATTGTCTGGTCTTGACGACGGCGCGGAGGAGCTCTGTGGCCTTGAACATCGCTGCGTCCTCAAGGGATAGTCAGGTGGTGTCTCGCACGAATAATGTCCAAGATATGCGCTTACAGTCTCATTCTTTCCACGGAATCCAGATCAGCGACGAAGTCGAGTACGAGTTGTATATCGCGGTCTCCCACAGATCACGCGTCTCCGCACGCTCGCGGTGAAAGCGGTCGTACACAGACCGACGTAGATACTGACTAAGAACAGATGTAGTTTTCAGCTCATAGGTGCAACAAGATAAGGTGCATTCGCCGGGAACATACGGAACATACGTTACCACACACCGACCACGACGTCCGCCATGACCTTCTCTGCTGCCCACCGCACACTCTGGTTTTCGAACCGCATGCTACCCGCGCCCTGCATCGGCGTCAGACTCGACTTCGGGAGCCGCAAACACCCTCAACAGTCCTTCATGCGTCGCCTTGACCGCGGTGTATGGCGTTGAGGGGTGGTTCTTCACGGTGTCCATGAACCCAGGGAATTCGGCCCCCGGAAGGCATTTGTCGTGCGTCACTGGCTGGAAGCCCTTCAGGAAGTACCAGCAGGAATAGAGACGATCAGCAAGACACTTGTCGTCGATCCCTGGGAGGTATGCCTTCAATACTCGGATGGAGTCGAATATCTTGTACACATCCGACGGCAGAACCACGGCCCGGTTGTTCAGAAGCTCCTGGCAGGTGTGCGCCGCGAAGATCCTGCGGTGCTCCCTATCCAGAGCCAATCGTCCCGGGCCCGCAGGCGCGTCTCGCACAGCGCGAAGGAAGAGGGAAAAGACGAAGGTCGTGTGCTGTGGTACCCGTTGTCGTCTGATTGTCGACGGTAACGCGGAGGAGCTCCGTGGCCATGAACGTCGCCACACCCTGAAAGAAGTGTCAGATCATAGTATCTCATACGGTCAAAGATTGAGGAGTTACACTGACCGACAATTCCCTCCTGCAGTCTCTGCAGAACCCGAGGCGGGATGCGATGTCGACGAGCGGGAAGGTATGAGTCCAACGAAAGCGCGTAAGACGCTGTCTTCGTGGTCGAAAGCGAACCTCTCCGTATGATTCTGGAAGTCGAGGCGAGAACGTTTAGATGTGGGATGTGACTCGAGCCTGAGATGACATACAATCATGACGACTTTGAGAAGACGTGCACACCTTCTGCAGCGACGGAAACTACACACGCTATGATCGTCTGTAGCTAGGATCCTGTAGCTAGCTGTAGTAAAAGTGATAATCACAGAGGGACAATAATAGTAGCTGGCGCATATGCGAGTCTGAGGCTAACCTTTTGATGCGCTGGCAAGGATTCACGCCGTTCTGCGGTCTTCTTATTAGACACGGACTGGTAACATCAACCCTCCTTGCTGCGTTCAGCGCGCTCGCTCATAAGAACACAGTACAAGCGTACTTTACCGGGGCTTGACAAGAGCACGGAGCGCTGGACGCGTTTCGGGCCTTCACAGTGGTGGGCGTCGAGAGGCAAGCAGCAGTGCGAGTTGGCGCCCGAAGCTTCGCGCAAGACACTTCGTCGCCGCGCACTCCGCACCTGTTCCTCCATGGCTCTATATGACTCAAACAGCTATACAAATAGTCAAAGTAGGTGTGATAAAATGTGGTGCGAACACTTTCGAGTACGAAGTGCTCACAGGTAACAAGCGACGGACTCGGATGCCCTGAAGATTGGACACCGCCTGGAGAAGGCTTCTGACCCGCGAGCGCAAACTCGAGTTGGTTGGATAAGTATCCACACGATATGGATGCCGTCTCGATATGAGGTAGATGTAAGCAACCAAATGATCGTATGAAGAACACCGTTACGACACCGTGAGCCGCAGCCCCCTAGCTGTGTCGCCATTTGTGCTAAGCGTACAAGAGTTTGAACGAGAGATACAATCTCAGAGACCGCCACTGTTATCTTGATTGAATCGTGTCAGTCGCGTACACTAGACCCTCAAGTACACAAGGACAAGGTACTCACCGAGAACTACAGGCAACACTTCGGTATTGGAAGCCGCGGTGTGATACCGCAATGTCCTGTCCGCGTGAATCAGTACGTGGAGATGCGAGAGGTGGGGAAAATACTGTACCGCACGTCGCTTACACCATGCTTCTACTTCAGCTTGAAGTACTCTCCCAAACACCCCCAGAGCGCTTTCCGCTCTTTGGCGACCCAGGCTGGCAACGCCTCCTCGCACGCAGAGCAGAGCCCAGCTGGACAAGCCTCTTCGAAGCCCTCCAGGTCGTCGTACTCGCCCAGTTCCAACAATTGTTGCAGCGGATCATACACAGACCCATCTGGTACCCTACCCCATCCCATATCGCATAGGGCTTGCATGAACTCGACGCATGGGGAGGTCTCATATAGTTCTCGCCTCCGGTTCCACTCCATGAGGCGACTGTCGTTGCTGTCGTGATACGGAGACGGACACAAGTCGAGAGCCAACAACTCTCCGTGCTTGATACGCTGGTACACTGAGGCGTGGTATTCCGCGAGAGCCCGCCTTCCGCGTATGTAATGCAGGAGGTTCTCTTTGTCGCAGAGAGACCACCGGGCGTACAGCTCCCCGTTTGACTGGGAGATCTGCGATACCAAATCCCAGTCGTTCGCCACATCGATCGTGGCCAAGCGGTAGAAGGCGGCGGGCAGAATCTCGGGGCAATCATGCGCTTATGCAAACATGATAGCGGAGACCGGTTCCGGCGTACGAAGGGCTAATATGAGTTTCCGAGGACGTTTACCCGGGCGGGGTCGGTCTAGTACTGCTTTGCTCCTGAGGTTTTGTATCCCGGTCTGGCGTGCATCCCATTCGTCGCGCGTGGTAGGCCAGTCCATAGCGACCCGTTTGACCATAGCGGAGCGAACGGTGTTCATCATGTACTTGTCGGCGAGCTTGGCGGCGCCGTAGAGCTCGAGGGCGGTGTCGGGGTGTGACGATCGCAGTAGGTA